>SDVV010006852.1:0-18153 GCA_016164225.1 Gammarus roeselii
TTTCTCGGATTGTATAACGTAACAGACATTGACGAATGCAGGGCCATTCACAGGGCCATGTGCGTGTCATCGATAGGGAAAGGGGAAACTAGAACCTATTACAGTGTTAACTCAGGGTTATTTCTATTGTTTTAAGATGGGAGGAGCCACAAAATCCGTTATAAGACTCAATTGTATATCTGCCAATGGGGTCTCTGTATTAGAAGGCCCGCCTCTTAGATGACCCAAAAGGGTGAATCCTCTCCCTCGATTGGAGGATCTCCTTGAATTTCATGATCGTGGCCCACCCACATTAGCATTGAGAGGCAGCTTGAGCGAGAGTAGATACTCACTTGGCAGCGGCCGCAGACACACCCCAGACTCTCTCGGCAGCGGCAGCTGGGCATCGGTGGTAGACTCTACACACTCCCTCGCTATAGGCACACACACTTTCCACCACACGCTCGTCTTACGCGTGTTACATATCTTTGGCTGTTAATCACTTGTGTTTATACTCAGTATTCTATTGATAGAATAACCTTTGCCTTGTCAACTACTACAAAAAGACAAATATAAAACTAATGTGTCTTCATTCAACCCTGATTTGCCCAATTATCCAATCTGAAAATAACTGTAACATAACAACACCACGTGGGACACACCAACGTGGGACACACCACGTGGTACACACCAACGTGAGACACACCACGTGGGACACACCAACGTGAGAGACACCCTACGTAGGACACACCAACGTATGACACACCACGTGGGACACACCACGTGGGACACACCAACGTGAGACACACCACGTGGGACACACCAACGTGAGACACACCACGTGGGACACACCAACGTGAGACACACCACGTGGGACACACCAACGTGGGACACACCAAGTGGTACACACCAACGTGAGACACACCACGTGGGACACATCAACGTGAGACACACCACGTGGTACACACCAACGTGAGCCACACCACGTGGGACACATAAACGTGAGACACACCACGTGGTACACACCAACGTGAGACACACCACGTAGGACACACCAACGTGAGACACACCACGTGGGACACACCAACGTGGAACACACCACGTGGGACACACCAACAAGCGGGTGTGGGATGGGACTTACACTATTTCTATAGACCCATTTTAATTGTTTTGATCGAGACGCCTATTATCATGCCAGCCTTTGCTGAGCACTTATTGCTTAACACTTATTGCTTGATTTTAGAGCATCAAAGTATCTGTAACCTTTTCTAATGAACTGTGGAAAATATAATCGATATTTTGGATCGGATTTAACAATTACGGTCAAATGGGGTTGAGTGTCTGGAATACAGACTGCAATTCGTAATCGCCCTTTAAAAATAAATAAATATCTGTGGTATATTTTGTCTAGGGTATTTATAGTTCTTAGGGAGGTCAACTTGCGAAAACTTTGAATTATTCGAATATTTTTCCCAGTGTTGTTTCCAATCCATTTCGTGTTATGAGGTTCGTGCTTCATGAGATGAATATATCTGCGCCAGCGTTGGTTTACAGAAATTTGTGATTCCAATATTAAAATGTATGTACATATTATGTAGATGGTGAAAATATTGTTAGGTTTTTTTCATTTCCATTTCAGTGTTTTTATTTTCAACTATGCTCTTATTCCTACGTAAGTTGCAATCAGTATGGTTGATATAAACTGTGACCTAAAAAAACAAGTCTGTCACATCTTGGTATTATCAGATTAAAACGCCCAAACTGCATATGGCAAGCTAAATTTATTTCCATGAAAGAGTTCCTTGGTAAACTTGTCATAATTTCACATCAGAGTTTAAAATGATGCCCATGCTTGCATCTCATTTGTGTATAGAAAATTTTAATCACTAATAAACCATTTGCTGGGTTGGTTTTTGCTTAGCATGTGCAGAGGAAAAAAACGCTTTACTTATTTCAACGGTTTTCGTTCGGAAGCCCATGCATGTTGGATAATGTTGGAGATGATGATAACATTAGGATTTGCCAACTGTTTGGCGGACTATAGTTAGAAGAAACGAAAATATTATGTGATTTTCTAAAAGGTTGTTTCACTCGTCTGAATTATAATAGGTGAAAATAATAACCTTGGATTATTCATTTACACTGGCTCATGTTTGCTGTAATAAGTGTTATACATGAGTGAATAAATTAGATGGAACATTAATGGCCCCCACTGTATAGTTGTATATACATAAACTAAAAAAATTACAAACGAGGGTGGTTTAATTTTTCAAAAAACTTTTTTGATTTCAATAATGACGGCCCAACATTAATAGACCACCTTACAATACTGGGAAGATAGCTTGCTGAAAAACTATCAAGATCATGAATTGAATTCATTGTTTAATTTTCGATACGTCAGCTCACTTAATCTAGGATTTAGTTTGCCCACTTAAATGCGACCGGAATGCTTTGGCTGGCATTTTCAGCATCGAATTGTTCATATTTATACTGTTTTTTCAAGTCGATAGACACTTTAAAAAGGACAAAAGCACTGCAATGAAGTAACACATAAGTTCATACGAGTATCATCAATGATACTCCAGCCCTTTGACTGTCGTTACACCACCCGTCTTCCAGCACTCGGTCGATCGCCGTCCAAACCAGGGGCTACCGCCTCCGCACTTCTCCCTAGGCAATGTCCGCAAAAAATCTCTCTCCTAACACCGGCATTTGTGCACCACCACCCACAGCAATAATGTCAGCTATTCGGACGTTCTTAACATTCAGTAACTCATCAAACTAATCGGGCCACCTTTCTGGTACATCACTACTTTTCAACAACATCAGGCCGTTTCCATCTTTTACCACCTCCTCTTTTCCGGTATCCCTCTTCCTCACTATCTTCTCCTTTTTCCAAACATAATTTAGTTCTTAAAATTCTGGTGTAACCGTCTGCTCCACCTTGCATCATCATCTCCCTTGACACTCCTCACCGCGAGCTTCACCTCTTTCCTCTTTTCTCAATAGGTGTCATAGGTCACCACCGATATCGCTTACAACCACTTCTTAAAGGCTCTTATCTTTTACGCCACCACCAGTTTGACCTCTTCGTTCCCCCATGCGCTGCCCTTCCTTCTGCAGCCGCACACACGGCGCATACCATACACATTTTTCGCATATCTCAACAACGCATCTTTCAACGTCTTCCAATCTTCTTCAATATTTTTCTGTTCCAGCCCTCTCGCGCTGTCATAATTATTCCTCAACGCCTTCTGGATCTCTACATCTCTGCTTTACACATTCAGTTCACGAAGCTGCACTTACACTCTTTCTCCGTCTACTCTTATGTACCACCTGTACCACTCTTATCTTTCTTTGAACGTACCATACTCTTCTTCAACAGTTTTCTGTTGCAGCCCTCTCACGCTGTCATAATTCTTCCTCAACGCCTTCTGGATCTCTACATCTCTGCTTTACACATTCAGTTCACGAAGCTGCACTTACACTCTTTCTCCGTCTACTCTTATGTACCACCTGTACCACTCTTATCTTTCTTTGAACGTACCATACTCTTCTTCAACAGTTTTCTGTTGCAGCCCTCTCACGCTGTCATAATTCTTCCTCAACGCCTTCTGGATCTCTACATCTCTGCTTTACACATTCATTTCACGAAGCTGCACTTACACTCTTTCTCCGTCTACTCTTATGTACCACCTGTACCACTCTTATCTTTCTTTGAACGTACCATACTCTTCTTCAACAGTTTTCTGTTGCAGCCCTCTCACGCTGTCATAATTCTTCCTCAACGCCTTCTGGATCTCTACATCTCTGCTTTACACATTCAGTTCACGAAGCTGCACTTACACTCTGCCTCTTTCCACTCGTTTGTACTTCTTCCAAATCTGTACCACTCTTGTCTTCCTTCCACCAGTAGATGGTCAGATATTTCTCCACCCTCCCCTCACAACAGCCGCACGGCCAATAGCCTCCCAACTACTCTCTCCACCGTGGGACATCCTAACTCATGTGTACTTCTGGATGTCTCACCTTTTGAACAAGCTGTTTCCAGTATCCAGCTCCTGCTCTATGCACAAACCTGTCAGGTTCTCTTTACCGTAATTTCTACCAGGAACGCCATACCTCCCTATCACATTTTCCCCCACTACATCTCCAACTCTCGCATTTCGGTTATTCAGTACAACCACGTCGTTCCCTCTCCTCCTCACTCCTTTCGCCAGCAGGTCCGTAATCACACACAAACGCTCTCCCCCTCTTTTCACGCAGTAACGCCTCTAGCTAAACGATCACTTAATATTAACACCACATTTTCTGGTGCCCAGTTTTCCCCCCATCAGCCTCATTTCCTATTGCGCGTCTTGACAAAATATCACGTAACTGTGATTAACTGTGTTTAAACACTAGTCATGAGTCCTTATCCATGCAATCAATTCAATGTTAATAAGCCTTCAGGTCTGTCCTGCTTCCTTTATTCGCTTTGACCGTCCTTCTCTGTCACAATCCCTATATGCTTCAATCTATGTTTCCTTGCAAGTATCCGCCGGTGAAAACAAATTGCCTTCGTTACAGCTCTTTAAATGATATATTGGTCCAACAAATTATCTTTAGCTACCAGTTGTGTCCTAGTTTAACGGAATATTTTGTTAACCCGACTACGCCCTCACCAGCACCCCTGATGATAAACATGAAACATCGGTGCATTGGTTCGGCGTTAGATCGTTATCTGTTTGTGTTTCCAACATTTTCGCTTGATGATTTCAGCTACAGAATTTGTAACTACCTGCTATGTTTGAAAATGTCATACGGTTTGTATAGTGTTGTTATGATAATTCCAGGTGGAGCCGAATGTTTATTTTTGAATGCCATACATACCTAATACCACAGAGTAGTGTGCTTTTGTGAATTGACAACTTTCTATGTCGATTTACAGTATACAATAAATCAAACTTAAAAGTTACGTGTTCCATTTTATTTGCACTAAAGGATTACCTATGCATACAGGAATTTCCAAAGTTGGGTTGACTGTGTGAATGTAGTGCCATGTCTGACCACAGCAGCAGTACGTTTCTGCAGTAACAAACATGACCATCACGAGTTAAAAATGAAAATAATTCAATTATTGGTGACAATTTTTGAAAATGGGGGGACAGAGCGTTTATTTATAAACATTTAAATACCGTATGATGCCCCTAGTCACCATTGAGGCGCGGAAAATGAATGTGAAACGGCTAGACGAAAAAAATTGTTCAGTTATCGCAGCTTGTTGAACACAGTTTTTTCATCAGGAGTAGTCCCGTCGTACGGGAGTACTCCTGATGATAACTATCAACTATTATTGAATCATATATTTATATCGTCTCGCAATAGGGTTTTAATTCTTAAATCTAACAAATGATATTTATTATCAAATGCGCTGTTTGGATTACGATGGTGAAAAGTTTCTAAATAAATTCAACACAGCTCATCTTTAATAAAAAAATAAAAAAGTTTATCCATTAACAGATGGTATGTTATTCCTTTTAACAATCAATTTATACATAGTAAATCTAAGATCGGTGAAATGATCAAGATAAGAACCTGTAACTGAGTAATTGGAGCTGTGTGAGAGAGGTGAGAGGCATTTCACTTTCCTAGCTGAGCATACGACACGACTCTTGCCGAGACATGTCACGACGAGAAAGCTGTCAGGGTTAAGTTTTAATGTACACTTTAATTATGCACTGTATTCCGTTGACATAAGGTGTTCCGTTCTGAACATTCTGATATTCTATATAACTGTTAATTAGAGTGGGAATTGTTAATTCAGCTATACGCATAATTCATTGGGTAGCAAAGAATGCGACGGTATGGTGGGTCTATCTGTGACAGAGAGTCACTGACAAAACATAAACATAAAACAGAGAAAAAAATCATCAATTTAATATACACTCACAAAAAAAGTTTCCTCGTGTACACGTGGTGATCATGGTAGGTTTGAGGTCCGCAACAAGTGTGCGTTCTATCCTGATGAAATGAGATGTACCTATTTGAAATTGATTTCTTTTGCATAGTAATTAGTATGAATTCTTCATTCAGACCAGCAGCCTAATCAATTGAATAGCAAAGAATGTGACATATGAGTGGATCTATGTGAGTTCGAGAACCACTGGCATAGTAAATAAAATTAGAAATAAATGCATTCATAAATTGACAGTGAGTTATAATGACACATTTAGACGGCTGATGCAGGTCCCTCGCTCGACGTCAGCTAGCAGGGTTTTTGCTAAAAACCAATCAGATCACATCAAGGTACTGTTCCGTAAAGCGGCACACAGCCTTATGACTCGAGTTATGAACTCCAAAAATGAAATACTCGTTGCAATCTGCTCTGGTGATGCGCTCGCTACCTCGTCATTGTTAAGGCGATGGAGAGAATTACTATACGCATAGGCAGGATAGAGTTGTATGCCGTAACTTGTTCTTAGTTGTGTGCGGTAATTTTATAACTTTGTTCACACTGTAACCCTTAAATAAGATGTCTCAATTGTAAAACTATGCCCATGTTGGTTGTCAATAAAGATTTTATTATTATTATTATTATTATTATACCCCAACCAGTGGGGTATTGTGGCACGGTACACACCTGCCACACCTTGTGCACGAAGAAACATACTTATCTACATCGCGCATGAAACAATTGTCCTCGACTGCACAGATAATTTATTTTAGGGCCAGAACGATGCGAAGTCAAGTCAATAGGGACAGGGCACGCTGAGGTGAAATTACAAGGTTCTGCGACAGTGCAGCCGTGTTCCAATTGACAGCTGCTATTATTATGTTGCTATCAGAGCAACATAGTATGTGAGGTTATGTTAGTATTTTGTTGACAGAGGGTAGTGTTAAGGCTCTGAGCGAGCTAGAAAATATAGTTTTTCGTTACCAGTTTTGCGTTAATCGTCATCGATTGTTTAACTCTGCCTGCCCCTGTCTGCGAGCAAGCAATAGAGTGGTACATTTCTGCTTGAAAGAAGATACCGGTGCGCATTCTGAATATTAGCTGGTAGCTTGTTGAAGCTCCTTGGACCTGAAATTGTGAAAGCTTTGGCCCCAATCTCTGTTCTTCTGAACTCGGTGTCAATGTTATTTTCATTCCGTGTTGACCGTTGGTGGGCCGCTTTTCGAGTTGTCAATACAACACCGGTGGAACAGGAGAGCTTTTTCTGACTTTTGAAAACTAGTATCGCTTCGCTCAGTTCTAGTCATTCTTGGATATTCAGCCACCCAAGTTTGTTTAGAATTGGTGTCACGTGATCACTCTTTCTAAAATTCCCATCGTGAGCTACTTTTGCGGTGAAGTTTGTGCTGCGTTGAATGTCTGAGAGTAGTATTTATTTTCGTGCACTTTCCTCAAATGAATGGGCAGTAATTCAATGTGAAAAAATCAGAGCATTGATTACGAGAAGTCTGGACTTGAAATCGAGTTGTTTCTTCGTTCGACTGAGAAACATGAGTGTACCATTCAGTTTGGAGCAGAGCTTATCAACATGATGTCCAAATGTCATATTGGGATCAAGCCACACTCCTAAACTTTTGACTTTGCTGTCAAGAGGGATTTTTGCGTCCATACAGTCAATAGCAAAATTTTCGGGAACTCTTCGTGTGTTTGCTTTGGATCCCAGGATAATGCACTGTGTTTTACTTGTATTAACGTTAAGCCCATTTGAAGAATACCAATTCTTTATGTGGGTCAGCGCTGTTTCTGCGATGTTCAGCAATTGAACATCGTCCACGTATAATGTCATTCTGGCATTGTCGAGAGGGCTTACACAGCTTATGTCATTGATAAACAGAAGGAAAAGAATCGGTCCGAGAATCGATCCTTGTGAAACCCCGAAATTTACCTGTCCTGGAGAATAGGTGATTTTTCCATCTAACACTACAGACTGGGACCGCTGCCTGAGATAGCTTTCAAACCAGTGTGTTTGGATGTTTAGTTGTATCAGTTTTTGCAGTAAAATATCGCGATTTACACCATCAAATGCTTTAGAGAGGTCCAGCAGCACGAGCAATGATAGACTATTTTCGTCTTTAGCTTTGTATACGAGTTCGGAGATTTTCAGTAGCGCGTCTTCAGTAGAGGTCTTCCGTTTGTATGCATACTGACAGTCATTAATCAGGTTCGCCTCTTCTAGGTAGTCAAGGAGTTGACGTGCAATGATCTTTTCCTGGATTTTTGAAGTTACTGGTAGGAGGTTTATGGGTTTGTGATTTGAAGGGTCGTTTACCTCCCCTTTTTTTATGGATAGCTTTGATTAGCGTGTGTTTCCAATTTTGAGGGAAGGTATTTGTTACAATGAATGTGTTGATGAGCAGCTGGAGATATGACAAAATAATGTGTAACCTGTCTTTGAGAAACTATAATGGTATTTTTAAGCGCGAAAATAGCCGAAACAATTTCCAGTCTGCTTACCGGGCTCGGTGTCCACATCAGGTCTTTAATGGTGGATGAGTCGTTATGAGCTGGAACTGTGAACCGAGTTAGCTTATGCATTACCGGGGTTTCGTGAACCACCGATAAAGTTTTGCTGTGTTCGTTTATCACCTCTTCGTATGTGTGCTTTCCAACGTTCGCGAAAAGCTCATTGAATGATTCTGCTATTTCTTCTGGGTTTTCATAGTTTGAGAACTTTTTTGAATTCTTGTGGTGCACAATATTCCCAAGGATGTTCCAAGTCTGCTTCGGGTTGTTTTTTGCTTTTTCTAATTCAGCAAGGTTGCGCATCGCTCTTTGCTTTGCTTATTTAGTTTTTTACGCGTTTTCTCATCGTTTGGCAAACCACTCGCAGGACATTTAAAACACGCGATTCGTTGGTCAAATCCGTGCCATTTGAATCTGTGTTACTTCTATCACCATTTTTGTTAGCTTGACCTTTCAGAAACTTTTGGAAATATTTTGGGTTTTGTATTTCCTGCCTGAGTTCAAAAGTCATCCAGCTGACTGGAGGGCGAGTTATTTATTTTGTAACTATTGGCGCTACAGTGTCGAGAGCTGCTGAGAACGTGTCTGCAAAGATGTCCGCTTGAATATTCACGTCGTCCGTGTTGCGCATGTTGTTAATGGATGGAATTCTGCTCCATAACTCTTGCCTCAGTGAATCTCGTGAGTTGTTTTCGTATGTTCTATACGTCCGGATGACTGGTACCCGTTTTTCTTTGCGTAGTGTGATCAGGCAGCTTATTTCCTGATGGTCGGCAAGTGACTCACAAGCCTTGGTGCTTATGACAGACGATCTTTTGTTTGTAATTATCAGATCAAGCAATGAGCTACTTTCTTTCGTGATTCTAGTTGGTTCCTTAATGAGTTGCTCAAGTTTTAATCTCTTAATAATTGGACCAAATTTATTAGGTTTTAATTGATCATCATTGAAATCTTCTTAAACGTACCTGTTCTTCTTCAAGGTAGCTGATGTCTGGAGATTGGATTCTATGTGGCTGATTGACTGGTTGCTGGCTTTGGGTGGCTTGTAAATGGCTCCGACAATTTAAGATTTAGTGGTTCTTTCATGGACGGTACTCCAAACATCGTCCACTTCGTCTCCACATCCACCCGTTTTTAATGTCCTGGTTGTGTACTCATTCATGACATAGATACAAGCACCGCCTCCTCTTTTACCTCGGTCTTTTCTGAACAGTTCACACTAATCTATCTGAATATAGGTGCTATCCATGCCGTGTGCAAGCCATGTCTCTGTAAGGCAGAGTATATCCACATCTTCATCCCTTAGCATAAGTTTAATCTGGTCTAGCCTAGACAAGAGACTTCGCACATTTATGTGTTATATTTGTAAGTGGTTCTTGTCTTTTGGTCGAGGCCTGCTTGCTTTGTTGCCCAGCTTGTGAGGGGCCCGATTACAATCTAGTCACATGTGCACGGGTGCTCTGCAAAGACTATTGCTTCGATTTGTGTTGTTACTGTCGATGACCGTAGTGTTGCCTGTAATGGGTAGCCAGTTTGTATTTCAAAGAAAAAAATATGTTTCCCAATATTATCGATATTCGAGTACATACTCTAACACAAATTACCAATACGTCAAAAATACTAGAGGAAGCATATTACTTACGTCATGAAACATATAATTTTTGAAAAATTCTTAGACAACACGCGGTAGAAATGAAACATTCTGCATGTGATAGTTTCTTGAACCTCACCAGTATGTGAAACCGCGACCGTCAGAGCGTGTCCGTGCAATGATGCTCTTGTGTCATTGGCCGTACTAGAATTCTAGATTGAAGCAGCGATTGGTAAAAATTGGTTCTAGAAATTATATTATGATCGAAGAAGTTGATCATGTCATCTTTATATCCTAGTCCCTCATACTTAATGCCATGACGGCTCGTTTTCTCTAGTTGAGCACACCATTTGCGTTTGTGGGTCAACTACACTAAAGCTTGTGATCGATGCAGATGCGTTGGAGATGCACCCTTAGTGTGTTATTTCGTACCCCGTGTTAGCAATGGAGGGTACCACTGTTATGGTACATGTCGATATCACTGCACTAGTACGTGTCTTTAATATTGTGGAAAGGCAATAAGGAGACTTTTTGCCCAGCTCCAGACTTGGTTGTCTTTTAATAGAAACGGGATAACATCGTAAGTAGAACGTCTAAGGCAGTCGTGTTTCTGTGTGGTATCTAAGAACGTGGAACATCTAAGCTACCACTAATAAATTCTTGAGACTGCACTGTTCGATGTGCTAACTTGCAGATGGTTGTGGCAGTACCTCAGGATGCGATCACACAGGTTGCTGATGCAGGCGATCAGCTAGAAATAATAGCCGTGAACTTAAACCAAAGCGGAGCAACGCATGTTTGCGGCAGCCTCGTACCGTGACTCTACATGCATTGGGTGGGATTAAACAGGCCCTGGTTGGGCGTCATTGACTCATAATTTATTAATTATCGATGATAGGAAATAAAACTATGAGTAGATAGTATTTGAGTTTGGGTATTTTTTGTTTTATTATGGATGCTAGGGAGTAAAATTGTAAAATTGACATTTGAGTTTGTGTATTTTTTGTCTGTTCATTATTTTGGTCGAAACGAAGAAAAGGTCTTCCTCTCCCCTGCGGCTAGTTTCTCTAGTGAGTACAAAAATATTAGAAGTCTCTTTAAGTGATTCCACCTCCCTTACATAAAAGGCTGAAAACTTTGTGCTCACAAGCAAATTAGTGACATGTGCGCCCCTAATCACTAAGATACAAAATAAGTCATCATTGAATCATATTTATTACCGCATCAGGCTAATTTCAATTACTATGATGGTTTCTGTTCCATGCAATTAAATATTGCTCCCAATCTTGATGATCAAATCTACATTTGAAACCGGCTGCTTAAATTTTATCTCAAAATGTAATTTTGGAAATTGCGATAAATGCTGTAAAATTTAAAGTTTTATTCCCTCATAGAAAAACTAATGAAGTCTACAATGATATTTGTGTTATATTGAACTATTGATTTGTACACACTTATTAATTATTAGACAATAGTTGTATGACAATATCGCACGCCATGTGATATTGTCATAAAATTATTGTCCAATAACTATCAAGTGTATAAAATCAGTACTTCAATATAACGTTATGCTTGGTCTTGCCCTATCGAACCATGGAAAATAGAAAGTATCCTGCAGCAATATCTATTGATTTGTGAAATTTAAGTGTAATTGTATTGCCATTTAATGTAATACTAAGTATATATAAGTAGCCCTTGTTGTCTTTAGAACAGCTCACGCTGAGGAAAACTTGATACATATTATCGCTGTAGTGCGCGATTTCTGTATAATTTCAACTGGTCATGAGAAAGAACACAAAATGCTAAATTATTTTAACCCCTTGAAATTTATTAATGCACCCCTTTCTTCAGAATATGTTACCTCGCCCTCCATGCAGTTCTTTATAACTAGTGGCTTCTAGTACGTATAATGTTGAGGTGAGTTGGTGCGGCTCACGTGGTTCTGGCCTCCAGTGCCATAGAGGTATAATACTTATTATACCTCCATGTCCAGTGTACTGCTGCGTGCGGCGGGGTGAAGGTGTGCTTCACGGAGCTTCCATAGCTGGACCTGTGGGTCACTAGTCCATCTTCTGTTGCACTCCGGAGAGAGTGGATGAATGAATATTAAAGTGACTGGTAGGTGTGTGATTGTGCTGCTAAAGGATTAAAAGCGCCTCCCGAGAGAAAATGCGCCGGTGGTTGTCATAGCCCAACAAAGATTAAAACTCACGTCATCCGTTCGTTTAGGAGTATTATATTTTTCACAAATTAATGTATTTATATGAATGAATGTATTGTGTATTAGGAGTATTGATGATCATCAACCTATTCAGTCCGAGAAAACATTTTAAAAAAATCAATAACGTGTGTTTTCAAAATGTTGCGTATGGGTATGCCGAAAACTACTTACCGGGTTCAAATAGTTCTGTTATAAAGTCGTGCTTTGGTTCATAAAAAATGATTTTTTCCCTGCAATTTATTAAGAAATAGCTGAATTATACTTTAAACAACTGAAACAATACTAAACTGTTGACATTAAGAGTTTCTGTTCAACGTATTGCTTCTGATCTACTTCTCTTTAGCATATAATTTATCATTTTTAATTCACATTGGAGCAATAAGGGTACACCAGCCTTGATGGACCTGCTTCCTTGTCAGACACAGCTGGCTAATTCGCGGAGCGAGGCAGGAATGCTTAAAATGCTTGATGGAGGCTCACTGGGTAACGGTTCGTGGATACGAAGCAGAAATCGTCACCGGATCTAACGGATTGTTTCACTTATATGCTCAACGAAGGTTTTTTTTGTTCGCAACTTAAGACACCTGACAAAATTTAATTGAACAAAATTGATTTAGTTATTTTGCTGAATAACTAAGCAGGTATAGTCTCCGGAGGCAGACTATACCTGATGGTCATGACTGTGATTCTTGATATTGGATACATCATAGATTGGGATATTTGTGCTTGTGATTTAAGTATTGCGTGAAGAAAATAAATCCAGTGTTACAATAAAAAAGTAGCAGAGATTTTATCTGAGTGCGCAATATCCGAGCTGGTTATACGATTGCAGTTTATTTTGCGTACGTACTCTTGCGGGCCCAGCGACCGTTTAACTTTTAATCAATCATGCCAATTTTAATCATCTCGTTGATGCATTCCCTGGGGTGTTTTTATAATGTTTTAAGGGAGAAGGCACTCACAGAATACAAGGAATCTCAACAAATATTTGCGTTCAGGTAAAAATGGAACTCATAGTTACATGTCAGAAGCGTAGAGCCTTCGATCGGCCATTGTTTAAATGAATGTTTCTGTTATTGATACCGTCTCAAAAACTTATAACAAATAATGATAATAGTCGCTTCCGATTCAATGAATATTGTTAACAACATTAAATAAATTCGATAATTTTTCACACTCAGACATGCCTATGGGCGGTACAGCTGTGTCGAAGAGCACAGAACAAGTAGACGCGCACAACTTTTTATTTCAATAAATTCCCTTCTCAAAAATTATAGGCAGAGGGCTGTAATGGCTAAGTCTTTTTCCTGCATCGTTTTAGCTCTTTTAAAGAATGAAGAGAAATCGGGGTCCTTCGATGATTCCCTCAATAACTTACTGAAGGCCAACGATCTACCCACACTCAGCCTGGGCGAGTTTGAGCCTCCATCAGCTTCAGTTTTGTGTCGTCTTGAAGAGAGAACCCGTTCGGTCGCCCAGAGGAACAAACCCTGTGCCATCACACCTCAGGAGAAGGAGCCTCATGGAAAAACCTTGGCAGTCACCTCCAGCGAAAAGGAGGCCATGTCAAATAATGAGGAATTCCCCCTCAACGAACGGTCCCCCATCTCCAATAAAGGGGTCATCACCCCCAGCACAAACAGTTGTGTTTCAAAAGAAGGAGACGACAAACGGTCTTTCAAGATCTTGAAGAGGAAAGGAACCCCCATCCGCAACCGAGCAGACCTTCAGAAGGCTTGCAGAGAGGGTGCTGCTGCGGTCATCCTCCCGGATGGCAGTGTCGCTAGCAGCCTCTTCGTTGATAAGCTAACAAACACTCTGTTCCACGTGCCATCATCCGTTGAAGAGCTGGAACAGAAAGAGTTTGCCAAGTACACTAACCAAGATGGTCGAAAATTCAGCTTCAGGGAATCTAAATTAAAAACGAAGTCCATGCAGGTGTTACCAAAATGGACATGATCGAGGGTGTCACAACATCTCTTTGTAAAGGGATATGCTTTTCAGTATTGTAAATTGCGATTTTAGGATTTATATTGACTAACATACAGCACACTATAGTATATCTGTACATATTTTATCATGTTTTTTAAATTAATCATAATCACGTGTTCAATACAAATCATTCGATCGTTCACCGCATTTTTTAACCATTTCTTTACTTCCGAAGGCAGTTGAATTGTATAACACATTATGTTCGACTTTTTGTTGAGAATTTAACTCTGCAATGTGGAATGTGAAGAGTCACCCAGAATGAACTTGTCGTAAGTAAAGCGCTCGTAACTCAGAAACAAATTTTCGCAGAGAATTGAAACAAAAGCCAGATTAAAGCATTGTTGCTTTATGACATGGGTTCTAAATGGCCAGATCGCTGCCGAATGCAGCGGTTTAGCCATTGGTAGAATTTTGAGATTACTCCAACAAGGACATATTGGTTAGTGGTAGAGGTTAAAGACCCTCTGTTTGACATATCCGTAGAGAAAATAATCCAGAAAGAAAGGAAAGGGTAGGGATCAAGAGGGCTACGCAAAGTCAGATCGCTGTGAAATAAAGTTATTTTCGAAGATGTTTCTCAGCCAAGCCATTGGGGGCTAACATGCGTGAGAAGTTGCACAAACTTGTTGAAACCAAGCATCAGGATGAATGTCGACAAGCATTACAATATCTAACATTTCAATTTATCTTTGCTTAAGAGTTTTATACCAAAAATTCGGTTCATTAATAAAGCCATTCAATTAAATGGGAATCTTATGCTGAAAATTAAGGTGTTCGCATCTAATTGTTCTTCTTCGTACAATTCGTGAATCCGCTGACAAACAGTAATCTTCTTTCATTGTCATTGTTCGAAAGCTGCCGTCGTGTTTGAAGTGCGTAAGGTTTTTGTCAAAGATCAATTTTTAAAATGCGCATGTCAGACTCAAGCCAGCAGTGCCTCAGCAGCCACTTTCCTCACACCTCGTGATTGGTTCTCTTTCCTCACACCTCGTGATTGGTTCTCTTTCCTCACACCTCGTGATTGGTTCTCTTTCCTCACACCTCGTGATTGGTTCTCTTTCCTCACACCTCGTGATTGGTTCTCTTTCCTCACACCTCGTGATTGGTTCTCTTGAATGATTTCGTTGAAATTGACGATGTTTTCTTCAGATTTTGCTTGTTATGAGCGTCTTGAATAATCCTTGCTTAGGTAGAGTTTGTTGTTATTTGCTCTCCTTTTACTGACCACATTGCTGACAGTCTTAATGTTTATATTCAGGTTGTGTTCCAAGATATAGGTTTTCTTTACTTTGACAGGAGAATTATTTGAGTAGTACTGCTCAGCAATGAAAACACGCTGGTTGTCACTGCTAAGTTTACCCATTTTAAAAATTCAGATTTAACTCAAGTTCAACTTACGGCTTGATAAACTAGACGCGATATCAATAATACGAAATGAAACTTTAAGACATATTCTTTCATGTGGTTTTTATTTCCCGTTTGTACGTTAATTAGTTTTCGAGTTATGAGCGTTGATTTTGGTCCAGTTTTCCTGTGTCATTCTCTATACGATGCACTAATTCACTCTGAATTATGATCACCTCTGTATTATATGCTGCCGTAGTTTTGTTCTTTTTGGGCATCGGCGGCGGTTTGGATAGCGTGTCCAGCTACCGTTCCTGTCTCTGGTTCTAAATGTTGTTTGCTTGAACCATAGTGGAAGTACCGCGGTCATGTAGACGAGGAGCCTAGGCACTTCCTCCCTTCTGTGACCGCAATTATCACGCCACCGTTCTTAAAATTTTGGAGGCAAGGGCCGTGTCTGTACATAGAGTATACTGTTGGAAGGAACTGGTTGTACAATACATTATCAGCAGTTTCGGCGAATCTGCATTTAGCGAAAATGCAGTATAGAAACATATAATATATATTTTAAGAGCTAACGCGTAGTTTTGATTCGTGGTGTCTTGGGACGCATGAAGTTATGTTTAATGACGTGACGCTTTAAATGCTGCGGCATAGTCTTAATAGAAAGGCTGCCATCCTGTACAGAGATACAGCTACTACCGCATGGCAGAATCCCCTGGACGGACAGTGGCCGACAGCGAGACATTTTTCACACTCTTCTCATGCACTCACATACGTACCAAAAATTTGTCTTTGGGTGCTATAGGTCCTGCTAGGATCCCACAGAACAATTTGGTGAAAGAAAGAGGTTCGAGATCAGTGTCAGCAGCAGGGTCCGACAGATTTAATTGATTTAGTCCTACTGCGTCATCATTGCCGGGCTCTCCCCCAGCCACGCACATCCCGTTCCTCGAGGAGACGCCAAAGGGCGGAAGGCCCCTCGGAGCTGCGTCAAAACTATTCCATTCGCATGGCTAGCACTAGGTAGCTCTTTCGCTACCTCCACACTGATCTAGCCTCCCTAAAGCCTGATCCTCACCGTGTGTCAGAACCCCCATAGAAAACATGAATTTATTCAGTTAGACAATATTCCTACCAAAGCCGTTCTAATTTGAAAAACAAAGTCATTATAGATCCTATCCCTCCCTCTCGGAAACATTCAACCTTCTTGTTTCTTCCGCTCTCGCCCCCCTCCTTCCGTTTCAGCCACGTTAGAGTGGGGCGCCCACCCCTTTTACGACCCTCTTTTTGCTACAATGCACGACAGCTCAACAATTCTTCAGGCCACCGAACACTCGCGCTGTCATCTTAGTTTCCATTTGTCCAGTCTTCTCCTTATGAGAGCCCATTTTCTTATAACACTGTAATTTTTCCATTAACTCTCCATTGTATGCGGACACTGATTTATTCCCGATAGTCATTCCTCGAATATATATTTTTTAAATATTTTACCCACAGTAATTGGCAGCTTCCGCCTCTAGCACGCTAGCAAACTCCGACATTAGCCTACACAAATTTCTGCTTCAAAACGGCCACCAGTGTCTTATAATTCGCAAACAGCAACGGAGTAAATTGACAACTCCGTTTACTTTCTTATAATTATTCGAAACCTATGGACATTTGCCAATAAAGTCTTATCCATGTTTGATAAGCATTTCACATATGAATTCTTGACGGTTATATCGTCTGAATTTCATAATTTGAATGGTTTAATCTCTATAGTAAAATCAACCAACCAAAATAGATATAAAAAAAATTATATTGTGAATGGCAGAGAATGCTGAATAACAGGCAAAGCATTAATGGGTCAATATGTGCACCCCGTTTGTAAAGTGCTCTTCGTTTTATAAACGAGCGAAGCATGTGCTGGGTACACGCTGATCTCCAGTGTCAATTGAGACGATGATAGAGGTCATCAGCGAGAAGAAGGGGGGCATTCTCCTCAATGGGGAAGCAGATCTCTGAAGACGGGGTTGGTGGGTTGGCCACCATAATGAGGGCTGGGGGCGTTTTTATCAAATAACTGAACTCCTGACTAATGAATAGTCATCTTCCATTACGCCAGGTCCTGTGCTCCGTTGGGCCGGGGTAATGGAAGAAAACTTTTTGATGTGATACACCTGCTGGAGTATGCGGATACGATTGATGGATATGCTATAGAACAAATCAATCTGATGCCACTGGTGTTTGAGGGCTACGTGGGGAGGGGAGTAAACAACGTTGCTTCTTGCTAAATGCGCCTAGGCCACAACACTACCACGGATGAGCCTGAAACACTACACTTCCACGAATGCTCCTTGACCACAAAACTACCACTGACACGTTTTGACCACTACGCTAAAACTAATGCGCCTAGACCTACACTTCCACTAATACGCCTAGACCACTACACTACCATCAAGGCTCCTAGACCACTACACTACCACTAATGCGCCTAGACCACTACACTACCATTTTGGCGCCTAGACCACTACACTACCACTAATGCGTCTAGACCACTACACTACCACTAATGCGCCTAGACCA
>SDVV010006853.1:0-18153 GCA_016164225.1 Gammarus roeselii
TATATTAAGCAATGGCAGGATTTTGCGTGCACTGCAAATTAAGGGCTTATATTTTGCTCAAGCTCCAGTGGTGGCCACTGGCGTAGCACGGTAGTGCACGAGCGGATCATGGTAGTGTATGCGCGGACCTTGGGCGTGCATGAGAGTATTTCACTACCGTACACTGGTGAATCACCAGTATTCATGCTCGAGAATAGTATAGATAAATGGTGCATTCCACCAAAGATTCACCGGTGTGACACTGGTGATCCGACACTGGCTACTACCGTGTCCCAAAGAACAACTACCATGCTCCTCCAATAATTTTCAATTGGGTAACGACGCCGTTACTCGTATCGAACCGGTCTCTACGGGGTCCACACAAGTGAGATAGAGAGAGCGAGATAGAGGCTTTCTCGCTAATATTTCAAGGTTATAATAGTTTTTTTATATCTCTTCGGAGAATCATCGTAACGCAATCATTCAAACGGAATTCTATTTGTGAGTAAAAAAACACGACGATTCCGTATAAGTATTGAGTCACTACTCAAGTTTTGATGTGTGTACTATTTTCCCGTTATGAAACTGCTCGCTGTCATCTGCGTGAGTCACGTGGGCAAGTTCTACGTGGCACTTGTTCGTATGCCTGATTGCAGACATATGTTCGATTGTGTTGTCAAAATCTATAGTCTTGAAATAGTGAACCGGTGTGAGGTATGTTACAATGTTAATATTATTTAATAAATCCTCCATTACCTTAGTGGCAATGATATGGTTTGTTTAACCGGAAATAGTGAATGAAATAAGCAAGCAAAAATAATTTGGACATTCTCAGTATGGTTTTGTAACCCAACTATAGAAAATTGCATTCGTGGGCTTGGAAGTAGTTAATATGATCCTGATACGCGGATGCGAAGGAATTAGATAAGGGTAATTGGAGTCAGTTTTGGTGGGGCAGGGGTTGACCGGAGTCAGCGGGCGGAAAGTGGGCGGCGCGGAGGGTAGCGGAGGGTGAGCGGCGCGGAGGGAACGGAAGTGAATGACTCATTCGGATGAACGGACAGCTTATATATGTTAATAGGTTATTAATAGGTTATAAATTTTTATGTACATATAGGTATTTGCATTTCAATGCTGGGCATACTGTATTGCAATTCCATTGCATGTCATGCAGCATATATGCATTTCAATACTGGTCCTTTGAATGCTTAGGGGTATTGATAAAATACATCAATAAAGTTATTGCTACTGATAATACATCTAACAGTTACATAATAACTTACATGCAGTATTGGAGGATAAAACCTTGATTATCATATGAATATAAGTGTATCAGGTATGAATTCGCTTAATTTCATGGTTTCATAGGTTTAAGTTAGCTTAACTGAATGTAAAGATCCAAAATTAGTTTGACCGACCATGCACCTTCCATTGTTGTGTAGGATTTATTTTCTGAGGTAGGATATGCCGAATATCATACGTAATCAATATCTATTAGGGTAGAATAGAGAATCTTATTTAGCTCTTCTACCGTTATACGTTTTGATTGATTATCATATGAATATATGTCTATCAGGTATTAATTCGCTCAATTTCATGGATTGTTGGGTCTAAATTAACTTAACTGGATGTAACGATAAAAAAATATAGGTATGTTTTACCTCTCGACAATAAATTTGGGTACGGTTCAGAGACAACTTATTTAATGCATAGTCTGTTCACATTACAGAAATTGTAATAATACCTAAACTGATCTCAATGGACAGGTATTCCTTTTTTTTATGAGACTTTGGACCTTTCGGTCGAATGTCAGTACCCTTGCGCTCTGTTCGTAGTTACTCCAGCAGTTACTCCTTCCTTCGTTTTCTAGCTTCTTGACCAAACTATTTCCAGCTACCAGATTCGCTCCACGAACATTTCTTCCAGAAAACGCCATACCTCCCTACCACATTCTCCAGCAATACATTTCTAATTCTGCCATTTAGGTTACTTAGTACAGCTACGTTGTGTTGACCCGTATAACTCACAAAGCAGTAACTCAGGTTAATCCAAAATTGCTCCATCTCTTATTCATTTATCTCGTCACCGGATCCGCAAGCTCTCACAAACACCCATCTCCTATACCTAAATCAACTTTTATCCAGCTCAATCTATTGGACATCTCCTTCCACTCAGTAACTCTACTAGTCAACCGATCACTCAACATCAACACCACACCATCTTGTGCCCAACCTTCCTCCACGCCCAACTCACTTCCACTTAGCCCCATGCCTTTCAATTTCGCCTCACTCAGCGTTAACACATCAAACTTCTTCCTCACCGACATTACACAATTCTATATCCTCCCTTCCTCATTCGTACTACAACCACGCTCCAGTGACCCTAGTAAAAGAGTTCGGTGAGGTGAGGGCCTTGCCTCCCTCTGCTCGTCTTGCCGTCTTTGAAAGAGAAATCTACAGAGCACTTATCTTTTTGCATAAGCTGTGACGTTCATATCAGGGTCATATTGTAAACAGTCCCCTCGCTCCACCCCTGTTTGTCGCCTCTTACGACACGTAAGGGGTTAAAGTAGGAAATTTCTTATTCCTCGCCACAAATAAATTCAAATCGTTTTCGTCCAAGAATGCTAGATGCCACGCAAGAACATTCAGCTGATTTTCAGTCTCAAGCACGGATTTTCTTATTTAGAACTGTTCGGCGACATTAAACCCAGGAGATGGATCAGATCTAACGTTTCAATTTTAATCATATATAAATGCTGTCAACATAAGTTGTCTTGGTGTTTATACATTTTTAACAAACGCTGGATGGATTTACGCTAATAGGGAAATAATAAAATCGTTATTATGTTATGATCAGCCTCAGCTAGCAGATATATATGTATGTGTCACAATGTCTATCCATACATTCCCGTAAGCTTGAGTCTTTCGCAAAGTGCGAGAAACAGTGTAGGCCTGTCAACCCTAGCTTAAGTTACACGGTGGGAAACCCTTGCTTTGCGTATTTCCTATCACCCTCCAAAGTGTTTCTTTGAGCGAACGGTAGTACGTCCCCATATTAGATCACTTGACCGAGAGACGTTGACAAGTGTATGTCATTCGGGCCATCCTGTTAAAATCAACGAACCAGCAATTTGTGGCCATGATCTGATAACGAAGAGGGGTCGTGTTTCCCTCCCATAGCTCAGGGTAACCTCAAAAAGTAGCGAATGTTGGTGGGAGTCTAGATAATGCCTTAACGGCTAAATTTATTTCTATGTCAATGAGGGCCAAGGACCTTGGATAACACGCCCTCTCAGAGTGACCAAACTGTAGAGTTGTTCTCTTATTGGAGGATCATTTCAAACACAAAGCAAGGCTCACCCCTATGTGTGTAGTCAGGTGATGAAGTGATTGCGACTCCACACTTCGTAACAGAACAGCTTGGGAGGAGGTAAGCCTATTAGAACAGCGACTGAACAATGACAAATACTCCGGCATTAGGTAATTTCATAGGCTGTCATTAACTCTGTGTGATACTTTGCTAGATAATACGTGATAAATAATTTCATATATAGATACGTGTAATATTTCCTGCAGTGTTTATGTCCCGTTTTTGTATCTTCCTACAGGGTGGGTTTTCTTTTTTACTGTTCTGCTATATGATATCTACACTCAACACTTTTAGTTTACGTTTCCTGTTCTGTTCAGTTTGATTATCTACACAATACACTTTTTGTTCTGTTGTGTCTGTTAATATCACAATCATTATTCATAATCGTTTGAGAATTACCCTGTTGACCTGTTACTATGTTCATAACTCAAAAAAATATAATAAAATTCACGTGTACCATTCGTACCTTCTCCACCTTTAACGTATTTTAACAACCTTTGAAATAAAGATCCTAACATCTGACGACAGCGTCGCGGGATTTTGAAGCAAACAAATTAAAATTAAATTATTCACCTTATAACAAATCAAAATCATCACTATGAAAAAAAATGCTTCAAGTCCCCTTACACACTCCTCCGTTGAGACACTTGAACCTTGTCACGCATCTCGTGCCACGCGCTACCAAAGTGAACACAACATCAATGGGGGATAGACTTCAACCACAGACCTGTGCAGCGGGCAGTCCTAGCAAAGGGTCTACCAGAGAGGTTGACGTGTGGGTCACCACCCTGCTGTTCGTACACTTATACCTGCCAGCACGGCAGACCTGGTCATCCCTGGCATTACAACCGAGAACGCACATGGACGGCCGTCTGTTAATTCCTGGCAGGTCGACAATGAACAGCCACATCCATGAACGGACTCCCTCTGCCAGGACGGGCTGTTATGACAGCCAATAGCCACGACCAGCTGACTGATAGGACAGCCAAAGTCAATCACGTCAGCCAAACCAGACAGCGGCCAGGAAAATGTGACCCCTTTGAAGGCGTAACCTCACAGCCTCCAGATGTTCAAACTGACTGGCCAGTTCAAACTGACTGACCTGTTCAAACAAGTATGTCTGTTCAATTATGACGTGCTAGTTCAAATAGGCGTGCTTATTCAATTGGGCATGCCTGTTCAAACACACAAGCCTTTTCAAACAGGCAGGCCTTTTCAAACAGGCAGGCCTGCTCAATCAGGCAGGCCTGCTCAATCAGGCAGGCCTGCTCAAACAGGCAGGCCTGTTCAAACAGGTAGGCCTGTTCAAACAGGCAGGCCTGTTCAAACAGGCAGGCCTGTTCAAACAGGCAGGCCTGTTCAAACAGGCAGGCCTGTTCGAACAGGCATGCCTGTTCAAACAGGTAGGCCTGTTCAACCAGGTAGGCCTGTTAAAATAGGCAGCCCCTTCAAACGAAACGTGTTTATTCAAATAAGCGACCCTGTTCAAATATGTGTGCCTGTTGAAACATATTCCTTATTAAACGAGCATGCGTGTTTAATCAGGTGTACCTGTTCAAACAGCCATGCCTGTTCAAACAAGCGCGACTGGTGTAACAAGATGCCTGTTCAAACTGGCCGGCTTGTTCAAACGGGAGGGCCTGTTGAAACGGGTGTACCTGTTCAAATTTCGTTCCTGTTCTAGCGGGCAGGCTTATTCATAATGGCGGGCTTGTTCAAACGGGTGGAGCTGCTCAAATGGGCGGGATCGTTCAAACGGGTGAGTCTGTTGAAAAAGGTAAGCCTGTTCAAGCGATCGAGCCTATTTTAACCAAAGGTGCTAGTTCGGCGTACCAGCAGGGTTGAGTGCAATGGTGGAGAGGAGAGAGGAATGATAAGCGCCGCCCTCGCCAACACACCTGTGCTACCACAGCTCTTAGCTCCTAACAGCAATGTCTGCCCTCCGCCGGACGGCACACGCTGGCTACTTGCAGCCATCCTGGCAACTCGTGCTTGAATGCCGTGGTTAGAAGTTAATTTTTGTTATAATGTAGCGATTTATTAGCTATTCTTATCATTGATAAATGAAGGATATTTATCGTATATAACTTTACGGAAGGTACTGTATGGTTTGATTTTTTGACTATACAGTTTGATACCAACTGTAGGAGCCGATTAATTTTTTTGTGCGAGTGCTACAAGGGACACTTTAAGAATACGCTCGCTTTGTTGACTTAATAAGAGTCTGTAACTCTTCTAAAGGGGACTCATAATTCTGCTGAATAAACAACGGCACTATGTGAAACAAGGTCTCTTCTTTAGGGCAGGGAGTTGTAAATAAATATCGCTCGCCACAGCAAAATGACCATGTCTCCTTTCATCGTCCGTAGATTGCTAAAATAAACTTTATGCAGTGAAGACAGCATTTAAAAATTAACATTGTTCGAAGAAAATTTCAGTTCGACAATTTTTGGATCCTCGCATGTTACATTTTTCAAACTTGAAATTCCGAAAATAAACCCTTCCGTTAGGCGTCAGATTGTTCACTCCTATCAAAGAGCATGAGCAGAGTTTAGACTGACACGACACTTTTTGAAGCATGGACCATGAAAATTCTCTCTGTGCGAATTTTGATATTTTGAATTCCCAAAAAGTATCAGCAATTCATTGTTGTACTACTTCACATCTTTGTAATGATGGATTGCATGACATGATAATTTTATAACTGTAGCTAAGAGTAGGGAAAAGATCCTTTGGAAATGAAGTTATTGAACGAAGTATTTATTTCGAGCATTCTTGTATTTCTGATGATACTTCGGTCAACTATAAATTGGAAATAAAATAAATGTTCAGAGTGACCATCGCGACAAAAAATTATATACTTACCCCAAAAAAGACTTGGCAGTTCCAGCCGGTGGTCAACCCCTTGAACACAAGCCTTATGGGGCCATGTTGCCCGGTGATTAAAACGCTTGCGTCAGCAAGTTGACTGGGCGAGATCTACTTGGAGAAACGTACATCGCAGGCCTCAATCTCAGTGAGATTGTCTCAATCTGAATGACATATGATTAAAAAATATATTTCGGTATTTGCAAATCGGATTGAGAACGTTTAAAATTACGAACTCTGAAAAAAAAATCGAATTTACATCGAAGTACTCCACAAATGTTTTTAAATGACAGAAGGGGAGACTTGTAATAACTTGTAATATCCTTGCATTTTTCCACAATCGTCAGCAACAACATTTATAAATCAAAATTTTTAACGAATTCCATTTCGTTATAAGACTTCTTAAGATCTTCAAACCGGTGTATTTCATGCGATGATAGTTTCACAAGTGATGGAGAAACAAATAAACTGGTACAATAAGAAATATTTTAACTTGAAAACTGTTGACGGAGAAACATGTTTCTATGAAGATTTTCGTTTATATAAAAATTTAGTCTTTCATCATATTCAAATTAAATTACAACCTACCTATATTCAAGCGCTCTACAATTATTTGTCAATGCTGCATTGTATATAATGGTAACTTTAAAACTATTAGGAGATTCGATTCAGAAAAGCGTATTGGTTGGAAAAAGTCGTAAAGTAATCGCGAATCAAAATTCGGAGAAACAAATGCACTGTACTGTAGTACTTCCCAACAGCTTCTAGATTATGTACTGCATGTCATGAAAACTCCCTAACTGAGAGAAGAGTTCGATTTTTTTTGGTTTTTGGAATTTCGTTTAAAATCGCTTTTGCTTCTAATATTCGCATTTCGAAAATAATTCGTCGTGCTGTAGTACTTCAGGATAGTTTTCCAACGATGCATTGCATATTATGTAAGCTTTAAAACTGTATTAGAAGACCTAATCAGAAATAGTAATTTCTTGCAAATCCCATTAAAATAATTATAACATCGAATTAAACAAAAGCATTTCATGTTGTCATATGGTACTCCACAAGAGCTTTCAAATTGTGCATTGCCAGTCATAAAAACTTACGACTGACGGTCGGACGGACATAAGGATGTACGAACAGAGATATAATTCCTTGGCATGAAGGTCCGAAACAATTTCGAATGATATAAGACACTCATATTTCTGCTAAAGAAAAAAAACGTTATTTTGTAGAACAATGTCAACCCCACTGGACTGGGAGACACTGATGTCCAGACGATGAACAAGAGGATTTTTTTCATAGTAATACATAGATTATTTTGACCATTTGCAGTCACTAATGGGAGTAAATTAATTACTATGTGGCAAGTTCGTTAAATGGCATACCATGCCGCATGATAAAAGGATAAACCAACAAGAGTTGGCCTGCCACTACGACAGCGGTATTTTATACCAGGGCGTGTTAATACACTAGTTGTTGTGCTCTTCTATTATTTGCGTTTCAATTGTTAAGGTTCTGGGCGATTAATTCAAGACTGGTACGATTTTTGTTGTATGTCATTCTATTGTTTGTGTTAATGTGACTACTCTCTGAACCCAATCAATCTATAGCATAGCTGTGGCTCATTCAATTCAAAATTTAAATGTTCACCTACGAGTCTTTCTTGTCTATTTCTATTCATCTCTAGCAAGAATCATTTCACAGGCCTGGATTAGACTGATGAGCTTCTCTTATTGGAGTCTCCAACGACCCATTATAGTGAGCAGGCTGAATAAAAGGTCAGTCACTAGAGTAGATAGTATGTCGACGAAACGTGCTTTCTAGAGTCATTCAGGGGGTGGGGTAGCGACGGGAGTCAGCGGCGCAAAACGTGCAATCTAGAGTCAGCGGCGGAAGGTGGGCGTAGTCATTCTGGCGGACGGTGCGAAGGGATCGGAGCCTAACGGGCGACGCGAAGGGGAACGAAAGGGGGCGGCGGGCTGGATGCCAGACTTGCGGCCCAGATTTGCAGTTTGTATGTTCTGAACATTTTCCATTTTATTGTATTTTGATGTTTATTGTATTTATATATGTTTTTTCTTCTTTGGATGGTTGAATTGGGGTATGATTGGTCACTAACTGTTGCTGGTTATATATTTATTTATTCGGTTCTGGTATGAATAGTGTAATACCAAATCTATGGAGGGGTGCGGTAGGAGACCCCTAGGCAAAAAGTTGGATGCGCTCCTGTAAAATTAGGTGTGACTGCTATTACCTGTTCTTTGTCTTATGAGTTAATTGCGTGGCGTTTTTGCTATGTTCGAGTATATGTATCGTTATATATTTCATGTCTAGATTATAATTCTATATATTTTCAGTGCATATCATTTTCATTTTCTTATCCTAGTGATGGTATAATTGACTTATTCTTAGCGGTTGGATGCTTGGTACCAGCTCGATATTGAATTTAAGCCACGTTGTGTGTTTTTCCATTTTTTTTATATGTATATAATATCTATAGGAATAGTACGGTTTATTAGTATGGAAGTTAGCGAGTTGATGATTGTATTTTGGATTGATGCAGCAGCTTTGTTACGAGATTCTGTATACTCCACAACGCATTATCCAGTTTTGTACCAGATATATCGGTGTTCCACTGACGCGGTGTTCCAGTAGCGAGAGAAGCTGAACGATATGGATGTATTGTACGTTATTGAATTGTGTTATGTATACCTAGTAATGATCAGTTGATATATATTGGATTTGTAGTGTTTTTTTCCAATTTGAATAGTTATCTATTACAGTTATAGGAATTTTAGGATATTTTAGGTTTGCATCGTCCATGTAGCACACTATTTCAGGCATGATTGGTCGGTTATTCCATCATTCTTCTTTTTCTATTATATCTTGACCGTTTTAGTAGGTGTCTTTGAGTTTTGTATGTTCTCTGCACGATTTAAATTTTCGATGCATGGTATTGGGTATTTCTATAAAACATGAGAATATCAGGAAATATTACGTTTTTACCTGCAATGTAGAACATAATTTCACATATAAATTAGTTACAAGTTGTATATTTTTAGCGTTCAACATATCTTCTTACATCCTGGTACAAATTTTGACGTGGATATTTTAAATATAGAAAATTCCATTTGTTACCAACTTGGTCTTATTGTTACTTTATTGTATATTTAGTGTAGAAACCATACTGCAATGGATTTTTTGAGCATGTTTGGATAGCCATAGGCAAGATATGTGCACATGTTGATATAGTATCATTTGTTTTTAAATTTACCGAGGCAATTTTTAATAGTGCGTACTGTTTGAAGGTGGCATGCTTGTGCATGAATGTTGTGTATGGTCTCGCAGTGTGTGTATGCTTTCTGGTTATGGATGTCTCTGTATTGTTCATGTTTGAATTTGGCTTGTGTCTGGTAATTGATACTCTAAACAGCTGGTTTGTGGCCTCGGACTCGAGCAACATACTGTAACACGTTGGTTGCAAGCAAATTATCTCGCTCGGGTAATCGTCAGCTCTTTCGCTTTTCAGTAGTCCCAGCTGTCATTTATTTGATTCATTGTTCATGGGATAATTTTTTCGGAAAAGGTGGAGTAAGTCCATGTATTCAGCCAGGGGGAGATTTTCCGCCTCAATCTTGGTCACATCTTTGAACAAGATCAGCAACGAGTCTCTGTCCGAGTAGATGAGCGAAATGTTGTCATCGTATTGGGGTTTCAGAGTGTTATAAAAGAAGCTGTAGTCTTCTGCTTCAGCTTCTGTTTGGAGCTGATGAGATATACATATATGATACCTTAGGTAACCGTGTGCAATTTCAATTGCTTAATATCTATTGCATTTTTCAATGCAAGGCAGGAGGCGTTGTATTGCATTTCAATGTAAGTCATGTTGCATATCTGCAATTTCTTCATCGTACAAAGATTGATTTTTGGGATAGTTGGAGAAGACCATGTATTCAGCCAGAGGAGTTTGCCACATTTCCGCCTCAACATCGGCCATACATTTGAACTGGAATACTATCTATCGCGTTCCAACGCTACCCATTCTGTAGTGCAATTCCTTTCAAGTCATGCTAGCCATGCTAGCCATTCGAGTTAAATTTAGGATATTGCAATCACCATTCTGTATTGCAATTCTTTGCAAGTCAAGTTGCATACATGCATTTCAATGCTAGCACTTTGAGTAAAATTTAGGATATTGCAATCAAAAATTTATATGATATATTATTATTGATGATAGATTAAAAACACGTTTTTATTAGGGAATTATATGGGCTTATCATTTATACGAGAACATAACTATTCTATCCGAAAATCGACACTTTGAGACCATACACAACATGCTTACGTATTGACTTCGACTTCCCTCTCTGGTCTTATCTAGATCGGCGATATCACACCCACTCGAAGGGTTCTTTTTCGATGAAGAACATTATTTCTCACCTGGAGCTGTCGGTTCATCGTATCGGTGTAGGATTTATCATCTGGGTATTTTTTCTGGTCTATTGGGTTTTAGACTATTACTCTTATTACCCATTTTAGATAAACGGATACCTTTGGGAGAAGTGTATGCAACACTTCCAATCCTAACCTTGTAAGCAAAACTTTGTTTTAGGTCTTCGGCAAGTTTTTTCTCGACGCAAGTTTTTAAATTATAGTTGCATGTATATGACATCGAATACTTTCAGGGTTTTTCTTACTGGCGCCAATATTACCATTCACTATATTCTCGCACAGTTTCGATATATAAATAATTCTCCGAGCACTCAAACGTTTGAGACATGATTCTCTCTCTTCATGTTTCATTACCAATAATTTTGAAACCAATTCAGATATACATTTTAATTTATTGTACAATTTTATATTCTCATACTTGATACCCTTTCATTACCTCATTTGATAATTCGGTTTCCTTCAACTTTAGCAGGTTTTTCTTCACATGACACCTCCTCTGTATCACTATCACACGTTTCAATATGAAAGTCACTGGTATCCATTTCACTGAAAGTATCCCACGTTTTTCCCATAATTTCATTATATGCCATTTCGTCTAAGGTTTGGGTGTACTCTCTCCATTTCACCCGACTTTATACGTTCCACGCTTGGTTGATACCGGCATCACTCGTTCTTTACTGCTCGCCCCCTGTTGAATACTGTCTATCTCATTATATTGGAAACTCAGTTCCGGTTTATTATGTTCTATCAATACGCTCTTTTCGTTCTTAGAGCTTGTATTTTCTCGTCCATTTTTAGGATTATCATATTCAAGATAATGCTGACCTTTGAAATGTTGCGAAAACCAGGACGTCGATCTTGATTTGCATAATTTTATCTCCGCACTGCAAATAACACATACCCCCGCATTATCATTTCTGGTAAAATATTTCCATAGCAAACTTGACGACATCCGTCTACAACAAAAGCAGACCGTTAACTAATTGAGAATAAATCTGATTCCAATTTTTTATATACCTTAACACGGTTGATACCGGCATATGCCGATAGAATGTATTGCGTATACACGGTTGATACCGGCATATGTTGGTATCAACTGTGTATCACGGATCAACTGTGTATCACGGATGATGTCGGCATATGCCGATATAATGTATGACGTATACACGGTTGATACCGGTATATGCCGGTATAATGTAGGCGTTCAAACGGTTGATGTCGGCATATGCCGGCATATGTCGGCATATGCCGAGATAATGTAAGGCGTATACACAGTTGATACCGGCATATGCCGGTATAATTTAGGCGTATTCATGGTTGATGTTGGCATATGCCGGTATAATGTAGGCGTATACATGGTTGATGACGGCGTAATGTAGACATACACACACATTGTGTATGCATATACAGGATCGGTTAACATCTGAGGCATTTTTTTTAACTCTTTAGAATAAATCCCTTGTTTTTTTGTTACAAGATATTTAACGAGGATCAGCTTTACGTCATGTTAGGTTAAAAGATCCAGAGATCCTAACCAAACCAACCTAACCAAAAATGATGTGCCATCTTTCAAGATTTCCTGCTTACGTATGATACTTATTCATCGAGTGGATCAGCTTCACGGCATGTTATGTTAAAAGAACGAATCATTCTAACCTTACCTAACCTATTGTATCCAAGAAATTATGTATTTTCGATCGACTTTTCATGCATGCATATGATTTTCAGTGTTTTTTAAATAATGCATAACAAATATCTCCTCTTGACTATATTTTGATCTATCCATTGCAGTTTTGATACACTCTTCCAATTTTGATCAAGCAAATTTCATATTTTTTCATAGATAATTTCAGCGTTGTTCGATTGTTATAGCTATTTTTTTCATATGATTCTTGATTTTAATTTGACACAATTCTACATCACTTATTCATGTTCACACCCATCAGAAAAACCTACCCTTATGTACGGTATTCAGTCATTGATATATACATATAAACCCCTCCACGCGGTTCTTTATAAAACTTTCACCTAACTCTTTCTACTTCGTGGTCACTCTCGACCCATATCAGTTAGCAGAGAGGCCAGATTTTCAATCTTAGATGGTTCGAATATTACAAGTATTTTCATATCTGTAAACAGTTTTACACAAACGAACACTTCGTCTCATACTAGGTCTACCACATTTACTTCAATATCTCCTGACACTTCATCCTTTGACGACTTGCACGGTTGATTTACCTTTTCTTACCTATAATTTTCATATCCTTGACAATGACCTCGTTTCAAATGTTGCCACACATTACTCGTGGATTTTTGTTTATTCAATTTTATTTCTTCTTTTGCAGATTACAAACCCCCGTTATCCCATTACTTTTGCTATTCTCCATCCATCCACAACAGAATCGCAATCTTGACTGAGTAAGTTCTGATCGGACTCTGATTTTTATCCTACCAATCTAGAACATTCAACCCCATGATAGGCTTATGGCAATGCGTGAAACGTATTCATCTACCGATTTAGACAATTCGATGTTGCCTCCTACCTACACGATGTATGCAATTCATTGCTTAGCCTTTGAGTTCTAGGATAATATAAACATTTGATCAGGATTGACCTAGTTTATTACTGTATTTTTAGTATTAGTTACAGATCTTGCTGGATTCATCAATACTTTCTAACTCACTCTTTTGTTTTGTAACAGCATGGTTCGTACATCCAACCTAACCCATCATCACGATGTTTCAGGTTCCTCTTAAATTCCTTCATATACTCCAACATATCTTTGATGCGAATACCGAAGGCTGTTCCGTTCTCTTGAGTCCCCAAATGTAATGCTTCTTCTTCTTGAACATTAATTATTTGAAACTTCTCCAATTCAATCATTCTGATCTTCATCACTGAGGAATTGATGCGTACGTTCCAGATTTTCTTAGGTTCTTAAGTGAAATCCGTTTCCCACTATCTCAGCTTTATTAATTATAATGATTTTCAACTTGGTTCATATCAATTTCGAGATTTGCTTTCTTATTTCCCTTGAAATTTGTTACATACGACTGTAACCCGTCGACATTAGTTAACCAAAGCCGACTTCCTTTTTCTTTCATCCATATATGGATGATATCTCCCACTCTTTTGATTCTTGTTTTACCCATTCTGAGATAACTGATATTTTCAAAACTAGTCAATATTTGTTCGGTCCGACTCATATCTTCTTCGGAGTTTTCTTCTTCCAAAACACGTAAACGAATTTTTGTCACGTGAACATTCATCGTTGTCTATTTGAGGATAAGCTGTCCTGCTTCAGTTACACTCAATGTAACACTGACTCCAATCTCGGCATGCAGCTAGCTATTATAATGCGTTAACAGGCTTTTTTTGCAAAATATTAGGTCTATCGACGCTTGCCTTGGATGCGGTCGCAGCTGCTCCGCCAGCAGCATTAAATAGTGTCCTACATGGACGATGCAAGCCTGAAATATCCTAAAAATTCATATAACTGTAACAGATAAGTATTCAAATTGAAAAAAAATACTACAAATTCAACATATATCAACTGATCATTAATAGGTATACATAACACAATATAATAATTTACAGTACATCCATATCGTTCAGCTACTCTCGCTACTGGAACACCGCGTCAGTGGAACACCGATATATCTGGTTAAAAACTGGACAGTGCGTTATAGAGTATACAGAATCTCGTAACAAAGCTGCTGCATCAATCCAAAATACAATCATCAACTCGCTCACGACCAGAATAATAAACCGTACTATTCCTATAGATATTATATACATATGAAATAAGTAGATGAAAAACACAAAACGTAGCTCAAATTCAATATCAAGCTAGTACCAAGCATCCAACCGCTAGGAATGAGTCAATTATACCCTCAATTAGATCAGAATCTGAACATAATACACACTGAAAATATATAGAATTATAATCCAGACATAAAATATGGACCGATTCATACACTCAACATAGCAAACACGCCACGGAAATAACTTATAAGACAAAGAAAAGGTTAAAGCAATCACGCCTAATTTTTCAGGAGCGCATCCAACTTTTTGCCTAGGGGTCTTTTACCGTACCCCTCCAGAAATTTCATATAACACTATTCATACCAGAACCAAATAAATAAATATATAACCAGCAACAGTTAGTGTTCAATTATACCTCAATACAACCATCTAAAGAAGAAAAAACATATATAAATATAATAAACATCAAAATACAATAAAATGGAAGATGTTCAAAACATGCAAATTGTAAATCTAGGTCGCAAGCATGGCATCCAGCCCGCCGCTCCCTTTCGCTCCCCCTTCGCGTCGTTCGTTAGGCTCCGACCCCTTCGCACCGTCCGCCAGAATGACTCCGCGCACCGTCCGCCAGAATGACTCCGCCAACCTTCTACCGCTGACTCTAGATTGCACGTTTTGCGCCGCTGACTCCCGCTCCTACCCCAACGCCCGGACGACTCTAGAAAGCACGTTTCGTCGACATACTATCTACTCTAGTGACTGACCTTCTATTCAGCCGGCTCGCTATACTGGGTCGTTGGAGACTCCAATAAGAGAAGCTCATCAGTCTAATCCAGGCCTGTGAAATTATTCTTGCTAGAGATGATAAGGTTTAGGCGAATAGAAGAAGACATGAAAGACTTGTAGGTGAACATTTAAATTTTGAGTTGAATGAGTAATGATTCTTGCCACAGACGCCACAAAATCTGTGAATGAGCACAGCTATGCTTGAGATTGATTGGGTTCAGAGAGTAGTCACATTAAAACAAACAATAGAGTGTCATACTACAAAAATCGTACCAGTTTTGAATTAATCGCCCAGAATTTAACAATTGAAACGCAAATAATAGAAGAGCACAACAACTAGTGTATTAACACGCCTTGGTATAAAATACCGCTGTCGTAGTGAAAGGCCAACACTAGTTGGTTTATTCTTTTATCATGCGGCATGGTATGCCATTTAACGAACTTACCACATAGTAATTCATTCACTCCCATTAGTGGCTGCAAATGGTCAAAATAATATATGTATTACTATGAAAAAAATCCTCTTGTTCATCGTCTGGACATCAGTTTCTTCCAGGCCAGTGGGGTTGACATTGTTCTACAAAATAACGGGTTTTTTTCTTCAGCAGAAATATGAGTGTCTTATTTCATTCGAAATTGTTTCGGACCTTCATGCCAAGGAATTGTATATTTGTTCGTACATCCTTATGTCCGTCCGACCGTCAGTCGTAAGTTTTTATGACTGGCAATGCACAATTTGAAAGCTCTTGTGGAGTACCATATGACAACATGAAATGCTTCTGTTTGATTCGATGTTATAATTATTTTAATGGGATTTGCAAGAAATTACTATTTCTGATTAGGTCTTCTAATACAGTTTTAAAGCTTACATAATATGCAATGCATCGTTGGAAAACTATCCTGAAGTACTACAGCACGATGAATTATTTTTGAAATGCGAATATTAGAAGTAAAAGCGATTTTAAACAAATTTCCAACAACCAAAAAATTCGAACTCTTCTCTCAGTTAGGGAGTTTTCATGACATGCAGTACATAATCTTAAAGCTGTTGGGGAGTACTACAGTGCAATGCATTTGTTTCTCCGAATTTTGATTCGCAATTTCTTTACGACTTTTTCCAACCAATACGCTTTTCTGAATCGATTCTCCTTATAGCTTTAAAGTTATCATTATACACAATGCAGCATTGACAAATATTTAAGGAGCGCTTGAATACAGATAGTTTGTAATCTAATTCAGATGTGGGATGTCGTAAAAGACTAATTTTTATATGAACAAAAATTTTCATGTAAACATGTTTCTTCGTCAACAGTTTCAAGTTGAAATATTTTTTATTGTTCCAGTTAATTTGTTTTTCCAACAATTGTGAAACTATCATCTAATGAAATACAGCGATTTGAAGGCCTCAGGAAGTTCTATAACGAAATTAAATTCGGTAATAATTTCGATTTATAAATGTTGTTGAGGACGATTGGGGAAAAATACAAGGATATTAAAAGTAATTACAAGTCTCCACTTCTGGCATGCAGTCGGCATATAATTTAAAAACATCAGGTTTATAAATTTCCGTCGCTATGGCCACTCTGAACATTAATTTTATTTCCAATGTATAGTTGAGCGAAGTATCAGAAATACAAGAATGCTCGAAATAAATACTTCGTTCATTCACTTCATTTTCAAAGGATCTTTTCCCTACTCTTAGCTACAGTTATAAAGTTATCATGACATGCAATACATCATTATAAAGGTGTGAAGTTTTAGAAGTGAATACTTTTCGGGAATTCAAATATCTAAATTCGCACAGAGACAATTTTCATGGTCCATGCTTCAAAAAGTGTCGTGTCAGTCTAAACTCTGCTCATGCTCTTTGATAGGAGTGAACAATCTGACACCTAACGGAAGAGTTTATTTTCGGAATTTCAAGTTTGAAAAATGTAACATGCGAGGATCCAAAAATTGTCGAACTGAAATTTTCTTCGAACAATGTTAATTTTTTTTTCAAATTCTGTGTGCACTGCATAAAGTTTATTTTAGCAATCTACGGACGATGAAAGGAGACATAGTCGTTTTGCTGTGGCGAGCGATATCTATTTATGACTCACTGCCCTAAAGAAGAGACATTGTTTCACATAGTGCCGTTGCTTATTCAACAGAATTATGAGTCCCCTTTAGAAGAGTTTCAGACTCTAATTAAGTCAACAAAGCGAGCGTATTCTTAAAGTGTCCCTTGTAGCGCTCGCACAAAAAAATTAATCGGCTCCTACAGTTTGGTATCAAACTGTATAGTCAAAGAATCAAACCATACAGTCAGTACCTTCCGTAAAGTTATATACAATATATATCATTCATTTATCAATGATATGAATAGCTAATAAATCGCTCCATTATAACAAAAATTAGCTTCTAACCACGGCATTCAAGCACGAGTTGCCAGGATGGCTGCGAGCAGCCAGCGTGTGCCGTCCGGCGGAGGGCAGACATTGCTGTTAGGAGCTAACAGCTGTGGTAGCACAGGTGTGTTGGCGAGGGCGGCGCTTATCATTCCTCTCTCCTCTCCACCCTAGCACTCAACCCTGCTGGTACGCCGAACTAGCACCTTTGGTTAAAATAGGCTCGATCGCTTGAACAGGCTTACCTTTTTCAACAGACTCACCCGTTTGAACGATCCCGCCCATTTGAGCAGCTCCACCCGTTTGAACAAGCCCGCCATTATGAATAAGCCTGCCCGCTAGAACAGGAACGGAATTTGAACAGGTACACCCGTTTCAACAGGCCCTCCCGTTTGAACAAGCCAGCCAGAGAGAATATACCAACAATAACGTTGGGAGAAATGTATGTGGACAGTGATATCATCATTGGAAAAACTTCAGTCATCGCCAAGATTCGATCCTGCGTCGCCGGAATACGAGTCCAGCACTCTACGCACTAGGCCA
>SDVV010006854.1:0-18152 GCA_016164225.1 Gammarus roeselii
CACACTCTCTACGTAGAGTCGTCCAGCTCACACTCTCTACGTAGAGTCGTCCAGCTCACACTCTCTACGTAGAGTCGTCCAACTCACACTCTCTACGTATTGTCGTCTAGCTCACACTCTCTACGTAGAGTCGTACAGCTCACACTATCTACGTAGAGTCGTCCAGCTCACACTCTCTACGTAGAGTCGTCCAGCTCACACTCTCTACGTAGAGTCGTCCAGCTCACACTCTCTACGTAGAGTCGTCCAACTCACACTCTCTACGTATTGTCGTCTAGCTCACACTCTCTACGTAGAGTCGTACAGCTCACACTATCTACGTAGAGTCGTCCAGCTCACACTCTCTACGTAGAGTCGTCCAGCTCACACTCTCTACGTAGAGTCGTCCAGCTCACACTCTCTACGTAGAGTCGTCCAACTCACACTCTCTACGTGGAGTCGTCCAGCTCACACTCTCTACGTGGAGTCGTCCAGCTCACACTCTTTCGTGGAGTTGTCCAGCTCACACTTTTTACGTAAGCCGTGCAGCTCACACTCTCCAGACTTCGTTTTGTAATCCAGTATGCCCAATGGCTCGGCAGTGAGTTGATGCACCGAGTGCTCTATACGTTCTCGTTTCAAGTGTGACAAAACTCCAACTTGAAAAGTAGGTTTCCTAAACACATGTTTCAATGATCCGAAGAATATGCCCTACCTGATTGATCACAAAACAGTGCATCAACCTCTTTCTCCAGCTTTTTAATATGCCCTATATGATTGAACACAAAACAGTACATCTATCATATTTTCTCCTGCTTGTTTATATGCCCTACATGATCGATCACAAAACAGTGCATTTAACATAACTTCCCAAGCTTGTTGATATGCCATATATGACTGATCACAGAACAGTGCATCTATGTAACTTATCTTCTCCTGCATGTTTATATGCCCTATATGATTGATCACAACACAGTTCATCTATCGTATCTTCTACTGCTTGTCAATACGCCCTACATGATAAAACACAAAACAGTGCATCTAACTTATATTTTCCTGCAATTGAATACGCCCTACATGATTGATCGAATAACAGGATATTTAACTTATCTGCCCCAGCTTGTTAATACACCCTACATGATTGATCACATAACAGTGCTTCTAACCTATCTTCTCCTGCTTGTTAATACGCCCTACATGATTGATCACAAAAAAGTGCAGTTAAATTATCTTCACTTTCTTAATAATACGCTCTACATGATTGATCACAAAACATTGCATCTGACTTATCGTCTCCTGCTTGTTAATACGCCCTACATGACTGATCACAGAACAGTGCATCTATGTTATCTTCTCCAGCTTGTTAATACGCCCTACATGATTGATCACAAAACAGTGCATATAACATATCTTCTCCTGCTTGTTTTTTACGACCTTCATGATTGATCAAAAAACATTGCATCTAACCTATCTTCTTCTGCTTGTTAATACGCCCTACATGATTGATCACAAAACAATGAACATAACTTATATTTTCCTGCTATTTCATCCGCCCTACATAATTGTTCACAAACTACGGCATATAACTTTTCTTCTTCTGCTTGTTAATACGCCCTATATGATTGATCACAGAACGATGCATCTAACTTATCTTCTCCTACTTGTTAATACGCCCTACATGATTGATCACAAAACAGTGCATCTAACCTATCTTTTCCTGCTATTTAATACGACCTACATGATTGATCAAATAACACTGCATATAACTTATCTTCCCCAGCCTGTTATTACGCCCTACATGATTGATCACATACCACTGCATCTAACTTATCTTCTTCTACTTGGTAATACGCCCTACATTACTGATCACATTCTACTGCATCCAACCTATTTTTTTCAGCTATTTAAAACACCCTACATGGTTGATCACATACCAGTGAATCTAACTTATCCTTTCAATCTTTTTAATTCGCCCTATATGATTGATCACAAAACAATGCACCTAATTATCTTCCCCAGCTTGTTAATACGCCCTATATGATTGATCACAGTTCAGTGCATCAAACTTATCTTCTCCAGCTTGTTAATACGCCCCACATGATTGATCACAAAGCAGTGCATCTAACTTATCTCCTCCTGCTTGTTAATACGCTCGACTAATTGATCACATAACAGTGCATCTGACTCATCCCCTTCTGCTTGTTAATACGCCCTACATGATTGATCACAAAACAGTTCAACTAACTTGTCTTTTCCTGCTATTTAACATGCCCTATATGATTGATCACAGAACAGTGCATCTAACTTATATTTTCCTGCTAATTACTACGCCCCACATGATTTATCACATAACAGTGTATCTAACTTGTCTTCCCCGGCTTTTAATACGCCCTACATGATTGATCATATAACAGTTCATCTAACTTACCTTATCCTGATATCTAACACGCCCTACATGATTGATCACAGAACAGCTCATCTAACTTATATTTTCATGCTATTTAATACGCTATATATGATTGATCACATAACAGTGCATCTAACTTATCCTCCACATCTTGTTAATATAAATTACAAGATTGATCAAAGAACAGTGTATCTAACTTATCTTCCCCAGCTTGTTATTACACCCTACATGATTGATCACATATCAGTGCATCTAACTTATCTTCCCCAGTTTGTTTGAATGCCCTTTATGACTGATCACAAAACACTGCATCTAACTTATCTTCTCCAAGCTTGTTAATACGCCCTATATGGTTGATCACATAACAGTGCATCAGACTAATTTCTCCAGCTTGTTAATACGCCCTACATGATTGATCACAAAACAGTGCATCTGACTTATCTTCTCCTGCTCGTCAATACGCCCAACATTATTAATCACAAAACAGTGCGTCTAACTTATCTTCTCCAGCTTGTTGATACGCCCTACAGGATTGATCAGAAAACAGTGCATCTAACTTATCTTCCCCAGTTTGTTTGAATGCCCTTTATGACTGATCACAAAACACTGCATCCAACTTATCTACTCCAAGCTTGTTAATACGCCCTATATGGTTGATCACATAACAGTGCATCAGACTAATTTCTCCAGCTTGTTATTACGCCCTAAATGATTGGTCACAAAACAGAGCATCCTACTGATCTTATCCTGCTCGTTAATACGCCCTACATGGTTGATCACATAACAGTGCAGCTAACTTATCTTCTCCTGCTTGTTAATACGCCATACATGATTGATCACAAAACAGTGCATCTAACTTATATTTTCCTGCTTGTTAATACGCTCTACATGATTGATCACATAACAGTGCATCTAACTTATCTTCTCCAGCTTGTTAATACGCACTACGTGATTGACCACAAAACAGTGCATCCACCTTATCTCCTCCAGCTTGTTAATACGCCCTACATGATTGATCACAAAACAGTGCATCCTACGTATCTTCTCCTGCTTGTTAATACGCCCTACATGATTGATCACATAACAGTGCATCTAACTTTTCTTCTCTTGCTTGTAAATACGCCCTACACGATTGATCACAGAACTGTGCATCTAACTTATCTTCTCCTGCTTGTTAATACGCCCTACATGATTGATCATAAAACAGTGCCTCTAATTTATCTTCTACAGCTTGGTAATACGCCCTACATGTTTGATAGCAAAACAGTTCGTCTAACTTATATTTTCCAGCTACTTAATACGCCCTACATGATTGATCGCAAAACAGTGCATCTAACTTATCTTCTCCTGCTTGCTAATACGCTCTACATGATTGATCACAAAACAGTGCATTTAAATTATCTTCTCATGCTTGTTCCGATAAATTAGTGAGTGTGGAGTTTAGTTCTCATAAAAAAATATATGTTAAGTTACATTTTTTAAACATTAGAATTGCAAGGGGTATATATAATTAGGTGTAAAAATATAGGACTATACTGCACTAAAGTAATCCAGTAGAATATTTGTTATATTTCGTCTCGTTTTCCACCTACATACTGTAACTCTGTAAATAAAACAAAACCCAATTGGAATATATAAGATTTCAACGGAGATGTTGGAGAGAGCGGAATCAAGAATATATTAGAGCACACAGCACCTCAGCAATCACAAAGTCAAGCTGAACTTTATCCATGGTTGTGCTACATTTTTCCCAGCGTTTCTCGCTTCAACTATCATATGTTCACAGATGGGATTCAATTGTTTCCGGAAGTGTGTGAAAATATCCAGAATATTCGAATACTATTTGATAACGGATATAACCTGTTTTCTTCACCCGTTTTGCTCTGAGGTCAGAGACACATCTATCATGAGAAGAATTGCGTCACCAACAACGTTAACATTTTTTTTCGGATTCGTCTGCAAATGATCTCTTACGAGGCTTTAATGATTCACAAAGATGAATCTATTTTGAGTCGGAACAAGTCGTTTGTTGACACGGTTTGGTCATGGGAGTTGCATATTAACACTGATGTAGCATGTTCTATTGATGTAGATGCCTCCCACCAACAGGAGACAATGTCTGCAGTTTATACGATTTATATCATGCATGAAACTGTAGCTTACATTTTTGCGCATGTCCGCGTTTAAGTTCCGTCAGCTCCACGAGCACGGTTAAAATATGCGCGTCATTTTGACACCAGCACATTGCCGAACTTTATCCAACATTTGCACCGTTCACTCGAGGTTTAATTGTGATTGAAACTGGGTCAATTACACATTGGCTTCGAGGTCACTTGCCTTCACTTCAGGTGCTGATTTGAGAGGCTTCGATAATCATCGTTTAACGATGTTTCCTATTGCAACAATTCCATTTTATCCTACTTCAGGAAAATCTTTACTCTATCAAAAGACGTGCAGCCTTGTTTGGGCCAGAATGCTTGTTGATGCCTTCCAACACTGGTAAACAAACATTTCAAAACATGGTGCAACAGTCCAAGCCAGAAATGTGCAGTAGAAACAATGTAACAATGAATATCGTCTCGCCAACCAATCTACTCATTCATGCAAAAAAGTGAAACACTTTGACCAATTCCTCGGAAAGCCTCACCTTCATTCAGAAATTGATGCAAGTCGTGGGCATTCATGGCATCAGTTGACCACCTCTGATCACGTCGTTCTCATTTAATGACGTCTTTTTACTGAAACCTCGGCACTGTCTAATAGTATGATAGCTTTTGTGACCACTCAATGTTATCCTTACCAAGATTAAATTATTATTAAATCATTTACTACAATTTTTCAGCAACGGGTTTTCAGTCCTAGAATATAACACATGCACTTCATTATCAATTATACTGTTAAAAATAGCGAATCGAACGTTCAAATTTAATTCATCTCAGCTCATCTTTAGTGGGCCACAAAAACGTACTTCATGGAGCAAAATATAATTTATGATATCATCATCAATGATCTATAAGACAACGTCAACAGTATTTTGATGTAAGAACCACTAATAGATGGGGCTGGAATCCATAATACAGATGGTTGGAAACTCACGAATGCATGGGGTCGGGAGAATCATCATTACATGGGGTTGGGAAATTCACGAATACATGGGGTGAACATGACGAGGGCGGAATAGCCGAAATTAAACGAACAATCGCTAGCGTGCTGGATCTTGAATGACAGCTCAATTTTCAGATGCACGATTGGAATTGGCGAGATAAAAGTTCTAAATAAACAGGTTACAGCCAGTCTCTGGTGTTCGGCCTGTTCATTCTAAATGCTGCCAAATATGCCGTGGATACTCATATGAGCTAAACCTAATAAATAAGACACACATGGGCATGTTTTTAAATCAGGATGCATTAACATATTGTCTTTGTAGGTGCTAGGCTTGTATTTGTAGAATTTGAACTTGAAGAGATGAGGGACACTATAAATAGAATAACACAATATTAAATAAGCTCGTAAGCGCAGTTCAAGAGATTGTCAGAATTATGCCTGGAACACGAGTAAAATAACAATGTAACCGGGGTCATTATGCAATGGGTGTCCCATGAGCATATTCTTTCCACAAATTTTGCCAATGCGCTTCAAATCCAAAATAAACCAGTAGACCTATTATTATTCTAACATCAAAACTTCAAAAAATAATTCATTTGAACCTCATACAAACCATGAATGATTTGCATAACATTCATAATTGCAAATACGATGCGGATCAGTTGTGAAGTGCCCAGACTCCGATGAAAGACGTCGGTATAGGAGGCGGGTTGGGCATTGAACATAGTAAGAAAGTGTTCCCTAGTAGCCACAACAATCATTCTTCCATGCTGGTGCAATTAAGATCAATTCTGGATGGCTTAGATGTGCACGTCTCACTTGCGATCAATTGCGACTTACCTAGTGACTCATTCTCTTTAAATGAGTGGGTTCAGGGCTTGACTCGCCACGGTGGGCTTATATCTTCACTCGCCATGGTGGGTTTATGGCTTGACTCGCCATGGTGGGTTTATGTCTTGACTCGTCATGGTGGGTTTATGGCTTGACTCGCCAAGGTGGGCTTATGGCTTGACTCGTCATGGTGGGTTTAGGACTTGACTCGTCATGGTGAGTTTATGACTTGACTCGCCATGGTGGGTTTATGGCTTGACTCGCCACGGTGGTTTTATGGCTTGACTCACCATGGTGGGTTTATGGCTTGACTCGCTATGGTGAGTTTCTGGCTTGACTCGATATGGTGGGTTTATGGCTTCGTTAATATAAGTCGCAGACGAGATTGGGCAGGGAATCAATAGAGAAGAATTTCGATTTAACTTAGAAGAGTCTGACCTACTTGGAATGAACTAGATGTAAACCTGGCTGGTAGGATTGGGGCGTGGGAGTTATTCACTTCTTCTGACGCTATGTTGAAATTTGCAAGCTTAAATTCTGTGCGGAGATCATTGGTAATTCAATTGATATGAACATTTTAACAGTCTGCATCTTACTTAATGGTCTGGTAGTGTCTGACTTTACCTCAACATCGATCTAAATTTTGCAACATTTAAAAAGGCAAAATCTTTTTGTTCGTTACAAAATGCTATGATGTCTGATGGGTTTAATATATGCTAGTGATACCTTTTCTTACCACTGTCATTGACTGTTGTATCAAGTGATGGTTGTGTGGTCCCCTAGAAATATCATAATTATGTTTTTACGATATTAAAAATTGGAATTGAAATTAGATGAAAAGTTCTTTTGATTATTTGGTTTGAGTGCCTGAGTCTTGTTCATCATTGTATCTAACTAACGCCTTAACACGTTAGTTGATGGAGCTGCCTTCTAGCAATAGCATCCCTTTATAACGATTTATTTCTCTTCGTTCCTTCCCTTTTAAATGTTCATATGAGTGATGTTTACTGAGTGTAAGGAGGCCTAACACAAGCAAGATATCTTCGTTTTCAAACTATTCTTGGTTTGCATGTTTGTCTTTTGTTTCTCGGGTCTGTCGGCACACCCGAGTTTGAATTGTAGAACCCAATTTGCCCTTTTTGCCGTCAGCAAAGGAACTCCAAGTAAGTATCCCTCGTCATTGTGACCTCGTATCCCTCGTCACTGTGAACGCGTATCCCTCGTCACTGTGACCGCGTATCCCTCGTCACTGTGACCTCGTATCCATCTTCACTGTGACCTCGTATCCTTCGTCACTGTGACATTGTGTCCCTTGTCACTGTGACCTCGTTTCAAACAGGACTACGGATATGTGCAATCGAGTTTTTCAGTAAAATCGTTTTAATTAGCAGAAACATTTCAATGGAAGCTAATAGTGTCATCCTGCCATTAAATGTAAACACTTTCGAACGAATGTCCGAGGGAATTTAGTTTCGCAAATTAACACAACTTTCGTGTGTTGTGGCCGAGGAGACGGTATTAGTCCATTCTAATTAGCCTTAATTTCGGTGAAAGACCTATAACAAGTGTTACTAGAACAACATAATAAAATCAAAGACAGCCGTAGAGGGATTTTTATCGTTAATATGACGTCAGCCACAGTATCTGTTCAGTCACTCAATGACATTGGCCACAGTCTCTGTTCAGTCACTTAATGACGTCGGCCAGAGTGTCTGTTCAGTCACCTAATGACGTCGGCCACAGTGTCTGTTCAGTCACTTTATGACGTCGGCCACAGTGTCTGTTCAGTCACTTTATGACGTCGGACACAGTGTCTTTTCAGTCACTTTATGACGTCGGCCAGAGTGTCTGTTCAGTCACCGAATGACGTCGGCCACAGTCTCTGTTCAGTCACTTAATGACGTCGGCCAGAGTGTCTGTTTAGCCACCTAATGACGTCGGCCACAGTGTCTGTTCAGTCACTTTATGACGTCGGCCAAAGTGTCTGTTCAGTCACATTATGACGTCGGCCACAGTGTCTTTTCAGTCACTTTATGACGTCGGCCAGAGTGTCTGTTCAGTCACCTAATGACGTCGGCAACAGTCTCTGTTCAGTCACTTAATGACGTCGGCCAGAGTGTCTGTTTAGTCACCTAATGACGTCGGCCACTGTGTCTGTTCAGTCACTTTATGACGTCGGCCACAGTGTCTTTTCAGTCACTTTATGACGTCGGCCAGAGTGTCTGTTCAGTCACCTAATGACGTCGGCCACAGTGTCTGTTCAGTCACTTTATGACGTCGGCCACAGTGTCTGATCAGTCACTTTATGACGTCGGCCACAGTGTCTGTTCAGTCACTCATCTGTTCAGACAAGCTCGTCCATAGCCTCCAGAGATCAGTAATCATGCCCTACCCTCTTCTAGGCATGCTGTGAATTGATCCTCAACTCTCTAAGTGTGAGCTCCTTACACTCCTCTCTTCTCATGCGCTCCTATGCTCCTAAGCGCTGAAACCCCCGACCAGGACCCTGAAACACACACTTGGGGTAATGAGTGGGGTCTGAGATCAGTGTCAGCAGCAGTGCCCGAGTGCTTTCACTAGTGTGTCCATGCTGGGTCATACATGACCGGTCCTCCTTCACTATTGTGCATCCTGTTTCCCAACGTGACGCCATGGGCGGGAAGCGCATCCGTGCCGTAAAAATATCATCCGTGCACAACCGTCCTTCACTTATACCTATCCATTGCACGCTTTTCCGCTACCCCCACAGTAATGTCTCTCGTCTTTTAACCAGCTTCACACTTCAGACCATACATTCACCCAAACTTAATTCTTAATTTTTGCCTACGCCCAGTTTTGACGCTTCCGTCAGCCTTTTCCCCTATTTTCCATCACCCATCGTCACCGTGTGTCCAAACCACTTCAGACACGCGAATCTACTCTGTTCCCAAACTTCACCTCATCCCTGATCCAATTCGAATAACTTAATGAGTAATATTTTTCCCCCGCGTAACTTCAGTTATGCCATTCAAACATTTCATCCCGAGAACATAGAACGTTCTTCTCTCGTCTGCTCTTGACTCCCACGTCACAGACCCAAATAACACATTGATGACGACTACCCTACATCCAATGTTCATTAGCTCATCACTCCTCAGTGCACCCACGCTTCACAGAATCACATCAGTTTCCATAAGTCATATTTTCCACACAAGCGAGTCCAAGTGCATAAAACATTAAAATTCATCGAGTTACTCTCCACATAGGCCAAACCTGATTCCGATTGCACGAACATCTCAATACTTTACTTTCACCCGTAGTACCTCGCTGCTTTCTACTATCACACTTTACCAAATTTCGTCACTAGCCTACACAACATCTCCTGTAAGGAAACGTAGACCTAACATGAATGAAGGTGATAGAGGACAAGGATAGTGAAGGAGAGCACAAGGTGAACTAAGGCGACAGGTAGACATAAAGGAGTATTTCTGAACTGATTGCATGGGTAAAGACAAATCGTGTCGGTCTCGATGATTTATTTCACCACTCATTAAACACAGTTATGTTAAATTTCACTTGTAGAATTCTGATCACAACCTAATTTAACACAGTTCTAAAAGATTCGTTACCGCCAAGCACAACGCACAATAGCACAATTTAGTCCAGCTTCTCACCCAATGAGGCGCCTGACCCGACCTAACGATAACAAAATTGAAGAATCACCACGACTGATCACCAGAACTCGACATTCTCATGTTCACTCAGGAGAAACGCGACCTGGTGGGTCGCTTAACTGGGGTGGCTCAACCCCACGGGCCACCACGGGTTGACTGAGGCCCATGCCGGACCGGCATAGTGCCATGGTGGGGCTGTGCGACTACCGCCCCTGCCCCGGTGGCAGCCAGACAGTGGGGGACAGACCGCAGCTTCGCAATTTGTGCCGAGATTGGCGTTCTTCTCGGATCTCAAGCAAGCCAACCCTATGATCAGAAAACAAACATTCCTTCATTATAAACTTATTGTGTATTGAACAAGATATTTATATTAGCCTATAGTTCCCAATCACAAAACGTTACACGTGGTCGAATACTTACCTCCTCCCGTTGTTTTTTCGCCTTTCTAAGGTACGCCTTGCCCTGCCCCTCTTCATGGTCCGTCTGAGCCGCTCGTCCCACGGTCCGAATGGGCCGCTTGACCACCCCGTGCCCCTATCCTTGTTGTTGTGTCCCCGAGGTCTGACGATGTTCTGCCCTCTTGGCTACTCTCCCCAATGCCTGACTCTAAGTCCCTGTTGTTCCTCTGTGTTTAACTCGACCATTGGCAACCCGCCGATATCCTTGACGCCTCGTTCATTGGCCCTGCTTCCGTTTTCGTCTCTCCTGATGCCACCACTCGCAATGACGTCACGACCAGTCTGTAAATAACGCCTCTCTTTACACTCCTTTGAATCTGCCACAAGTGCCGTATCATCTGCAAGCACTAACTGACTGAACTGTAGACTCCGCTCATTTTATCCCCACAGCTCCAAACTTCGACCCATTACACTCTTCACCTTCCTGACTACTCCACACATGCAGAGATTGAACGGCCAGGGAGACATAACGCAACCTTGTCTCAGTTCCACTTTCACTCTGAACAAGGTACTCACCTCGCTCCCCACTCTGACAATGCTCTGCTGCCAACAAAAGTACTCTGAATCATTTTCAATTAATTTTTGCCTACTCCATACAAATACAGAACCCTCCATTGCTCATCCCTGTCGACCGAATTGTAAGCCTTCCCAGAACCATGCAGGCGATAACATATCCATTAACTTTGAAATGTACTTCTCATAGCCTTGTCTCAATGCAACATTGTGATCGGCTCACCCTTTGAGAATCTTGAAGCCGCATTGCTCCTCGCCGAGTGCACCATCCGCACTGTCTGTAATTCTTTTGATTAGCACTCTCTCGTGCTACTTACCCACCATAAACAACAAACTCAGATAAATTAAATTACAGTATTCACTGTTATTTGCATTGCCCTCATAAAACGGGACAATGCAATCACTGTGCTACTCAATCGGCACCACGCCCAACGCAGTGCCACTCAATCGGCACCACGTCCAACGCAGTGCTACTCAATTGGCACCACGCACGACGCCGTGCCACTCAATCGGCACCACGCACGACGCAGAGTTGTTCAATCGGCACCACGTCCCACACAGTGTCACTCCATCGACACCACGCCCGATACTGTGCCACTCAATCGGCACCACGCACGACACAGTGTCACTCCATCGGCACCACGCCCGACACTGTACCACTCAATCGGCACCACGCCCGACACAGTGCCACTCAATCGGTATCACGCATGACGCAGTGCCACTCAATTGGCACCACGCCCGACGCAGTGCCACTCAATCGGCACCACACACGACACTGTGCCACTCAATCAACACCACGCCCGACGCAGTGCCACTGAATCGGCACCACGCCCGGCACTGACACTCAATCGACCCCACGGCCGACACTGTGCCACTCAATCGGCACTCCGCTCGACACTCAACTCAGATACAGTATCCTCGCCAATCATTCGACTACCGTTATTTCATCACTCAGTCACAACGCCTTCCAATACAGAGGCTCTCCCTGCCGTCATCATATACCTTTGCTCTGTTCAAACAGATTAGACAAAATTATACATTTACGTTCATTCCAGTGGCCTCGGTTCACTTCTTGTGTATTGTATATGTAATATCTCGACCATTTTTGCTCATTGAATTATTTTCTTGATCAAAGTCCACTTTATGCAATCTTGATGGCAATGTTTTAGCACGATGATTATATTAAAAAGGCAATCGTAGTTTATTTGGACTTGGCTATCAGATCGATATTTTTTACCTTCTGTAATCAAATAATTACACTAAATGCACATTTTGCCTGACATGAAAGTAATGTAACGAAAAACAGTTGCTTCCGTAGGTTCATTTGCCGTTGCAGCTGAGGCAACATTCTTAATTTGGCATGCACAGAATAGCACCATTTGCGTTATTTGTGAAACATAAGTTACATAACTTTGTGTTTTGTATTTCTTCTATAATTTACAAAAAAAGTGGCAAAAAGAACATCAGCGATGAACTTTAGGATGAGTTTTGTAATTCAACTCTCGTCGGTGGGTACAAATTCAATGTACTTATTTCATATCAATCATTACAGACAATAAGCGTAATTGCGCTGTATTTCATATATTGATTGTAGTTCATTTCAATTGGCATATAATAAATCACCCAGGCGGTGTTAAACGCTCTATGCCTTGTCATTAAAATGCATCAGAACCAGTAAATTGGATTTGATTGATTATACGGTGTTAGTATGCATTTTTTTCCGTAACCTAGGACTCATAACAACTTATCTGAACAAATTAAAGTCTAAGAGTGCCCCCAAACAGGATTTTTTTACCTAAAAAATAGTTCTTGCTATTTCGCACCCATTTCGGGGGGGGGTTCGGTCGAAATTTTCTTTGGCCTCCGTTTTCGGCGCAATGCTAACTATTTTATTCGTTTACCGCCTTTTTTTATTTTGTGACGCATTTCCGGCTGTTGTTCCGCCCTCTTTGGCACTCAGACGACTATTGTAGCTTTTTCCCGTCATTCATGCTCGTTTGCTCTATGCTTTTGCCCATGGCTGCACCAGACTGCGTATCCCCGTTTTTTTTTGTCACTTTGCCAATCTACTCTCTGTTCTACCTCTTCTTATGCGTTCTGCCACCTTCCTTGGCGTTATATTGTCTCTTTTTAGCGTCCCATTTCAGAAACCTGGACCTAATCAGTACGTTTCCGACCCGTTGCTAAATTAGCCAATGAAACCTTGCAGTCTGGTACCCCGAATTCGATTTCATGGAGCCTTTCCTCAATTAGATCGAAGAATTATCAGTTCCCCGGTTTGTTTTATGGCATCAGATCGATTCAATTTGTGTCCCCCTCGGAAATAGAATGCTGCTGAAATAGTGTTCCAATTTGGCTTTGTCAGAAAGGCTTCTTTTCAGTCGGAAGGGCTTTATACAACTAATTGCTGAGCGCCGAAGGGACTAATCAATGGAACACAAAATGTAGAACAGTTACATTTGTGCGGTTCCAGTTAATTACTTTTTGCAGTCCACCTGACGATCCGGTGAAAGATGGATCACATTTCGTAATCCAGCTGAAGACGTGGTAGGTGGAGCGCCAGATGTAATCCAGGAATTGAAAATAGCAAGTCGATGGGTATGCTGGGTTTGACCTTCTTATGGCAGTCGAGCGGTGAACCGGACGACTTTGAATTAGTCGCTGATATTGGCAAATTTGAGATTAGTCAAGCTGACTAAGAAATCAGAAACGGATTAATCTAATCGCATTCTAGATTAAACTGAAGTCTTTCATACATTTTCCGTTACTATTTATGAATAGTCTGGTGTATTGAATTAGGCAGTCTGGCGAACAATAATTTGTCAAACAGACCTGACCTCCATTGAGTACAGTACGCACTCAGCTGGGTTACTTGAGTACAGTACGCACTCAGCTGGGTTACTTGAGTACGGTACGCACTCAGCTGGGTTTCTTGAGTACAGTACGCACTCAGCTGGGTTACTTGAGTACAGTACGCACTCAGCTGGGTTACTTGAGTACGGTACGCACTCAGCTGGGTTACTTGAGTACGGTACGCACTCAGCTGGGTTACTTGAGTACAGTGCGCACTCAGCTGGGTTACTTGATTTCAGTACGCGCTCAGCTGATATACTGGAGTACAGCACTCACTCAGCTGGTTTACTTGAGAACAGTACGCACTCAGCTGGGTTACTTGAGTGCAGTACGCACTCAGCTGGGTTACTCAGTGAGAAACACTTCATTCCAGAAGTCAATCTGGGACAGCAGAACCGAGATGAACGGAAACAACAAACTATGGACTGCAAAATTCATGTAATCCTGAATTTTCAACCGCACCATAGCTGAAATTCAAGGAATAACTAAATGTTATGTCCTTTCCGCATTCAAAACTGAATTTATTACCTATAGTAAGGTGCACAGCATGGATTTAAACGCGAGTATATATAAAACTTTTTTCATGCGCCTTGCGTCAGGTTCGCTCGTATAAAATACACTATTTTAATGCGGCTGGTTGCAGGTTCGCTCGTATAAAATACACTATTTTAATGCGGCTGGTGGCAGGTTTGCTCGTATAAAATTCAACGAACATTCCAATGGATACAAGCATCAATGTTCGACCCTTCAATTTCATTTTCCGTGCGGATTACAGCGAAGCTCATGCTTTCCAGCGCTGCATAGATGAAATGCACATGAAAAATTTCAGCAGTTGGTAAATTTTTGTATCGAATGTAAATAAGGAAATGCATTTATTTATTTTCTGTAGGAAGCCGCATCGACGGAACATGAGAATCATTTACGTAATTTGCTTTCCAGATCTCGTTTGAAATTGAACGTTCGTGTATTTTTTCAACATAATGGAACATTTTAATCAATTAATGTTAACTATGTGACTTAGGTAGGGACTACAACTGGCTATTGATATCTGATGTTAACTATGTGACTTAGGTAAAGGCTACAACTGGCTATTGATATCTGATGTTAACTATGTGACTTAGGTAAAGGCTACAACTGGCTATTGATATCTGATGTTAACTATGTGACTTAGGTAAAGGATACAACTGGCTATAGGTGTCTGATGTTAACTATGTGACTTAGGTAAAGGCTACAACTGGCTATTGATATCTGATGTTAACTATATGACTTAGTTAATAACTACAACTGGCTATAGGTACCTGATGTTAACTATGTGACTTAGGTAAAGGCTACAACTGGCTATTGATATCTGATGTTAACTATGTGACTTAGGTAAGGACTAGAACTGGCTATAGGTATTTGATGTTAATTATGCGACTTAGGTAGAGACTACAACTGGCTATTGATATCTGATGTTAACTATGTGACTTAGGTAAAGACTACAACTGGCTATAGGTATCTGATGTTAACTATGTGACTTAGGTAAGGACTACAACTGGCTATTGATATCTGATGTTAACTATGTGACTTAGGTAAGAACTACAACTGGCTATAGGTATCTGATGTTAACTATGTGACTTAGGTAAGGACTAGAACTGGCTATAGGTATCTGATGTTAATTATGTGACTTAGGTAAAGACTTCAGGTGGCTATGGGTATTTGATGTTAACTATGTGATTTAGGTAAGTAAGGACTACAACTAGCTATAGGTGTCTATGTTTTGACAATTATGACAAACATTCATTGGCTAATTTTTGGGAGTTGTTGAATACAGTGCTCAGATAAAACAGAATTTGCGACGTATATTTCCAATATATTTAAATTAATCCACTGCTTTGAAATACGTCATTTTATCGTACACTGTTTCCCTTACAATAACGTCGAGGCTATTTCTGTCAGTAACATGATGTGAATTTTGTTACTTAAAGTGTCTAACTTTCACGATCTATGAACAATTAATTCATGATACTAATATCTCCAAATTTTCCTATAATGCAGGATTTAAGATGTGTTCTCTGCCTTCCTTGCAGCAAAAATATCTGTATTTATGTTGGGTGGAATGGAAATGTGTATTGCTGCTAACAAAATAATCTGTTTTGAAACCAGTGGATTATTTACGAGGTTCTCACATGGCTTTTGGCCGCATCCGTTTGCCCTGACTGGCGAATTCCCTGTGCGACATCGATGGCATTCCCAGTCGTGGAGTGTCCGTCTATGCCGACCATCGATGCTCTCTCCGATAGATCAATCTCTTATCGATGGCCACCTATGAAATGACGCTTAGAAACCGCTCCGGGTGTGTTCACTCACCCTAGTGCCTTGGCTATTGTAGGTAGTTAACACAGGAGCCGGTACTTGTGAATGAGTGCATCCGGAGTATTGAAAATAAAAGAGTTTGCCATTAGATAACTACACAATAGAAAAATTGGAATATCAGAAATACCATTGAATTAACTGACAAACATAAACATGCTAATCACATATGTTGATTTACGTGGCTGAGAAACGAAGAATCAAATGGTGGACAAACGGTTTCCACCAGGGTTTAGGAATTAAAGAGTCCAGGTCATGCGGTGTCGGCTTCACCTGTGCGTGGTTTGTTGAAGTATTCACACATTAATTCGAGGCCGAGATGAGCTTCCGCTCCACAGTGTGCAGCGGAATCATCCGACACACTTCGAGGGTAAAATAAGACCTGTGTCTCGTTCCATCTTCTATTCATGCTTTTCTGGTGCGGAAGGTTTCCTGTCGATGCGTAGACCTCATGCATGTGAGCCCAGCAGTAGACGCGCAGCGTCTACCGTGACGTAAACAATTTGGATAGCCACACAGTGTCTACGGTGACGTAAACAATTTGAATAGCCGAGCAGCGTCTACGGTGACGTAAACAACTCGGATAGCCGCTCAGTGTCTAGGGTATCATGAGGAACTTGAATCGCCGCGCAGCTTTTACGGTGACGTAAACAACTTGGATAGCAGCGCAGTGTCTACTGCGTCATGAAGAACTTGATTAGCCGAACAGCGTATGCGAAGTCTTAAACAAATTGATTAACAGCGCAGTGTCTATGGTGTCGTAAACAACTTGATTAGCCGCTCAGTTTCTACGGTGTCGTAAGTTACTTGAATAGCCGCGCAGCGTCTACGGTGACGTAAACAACTGGAATAGCCGAATAGCCGGAGGTGGCGGCGTCTGGGGCTCTGGCTCCAGCAAAAGTCCCTCAACCCCCCCCCCCCTGTTCCATATTCGCACCGCTTGGGATTGCGCCTTGAGCGCCGTCTCAGCGGTGGTGACGTGGACGTAGCCTGAGCACTGCCCGGGGCTCATGCCCAACGACACTTTGAAGACACCAGATCCACGACATTCATACTCATTGTTTTTCATGAACTAGTGAAAAATCCCCGCCGCTTCTCTCCTACAAAACTTCCCTGTTCCACATTAGGTTATCCCTGAACACGTCTGGTCGAGGAGTTGCAGTGTAGCTGAGGGACATGAACACCTTGCAAGTTTTAAAGTTCGGGTGACCACGATTAAAATTATATCACACGGGTGGCTACAAGGTTAATCCAGATAGCAACAAACACACTCTACCCTACCACTGAGCCGGTCACGCCTTTATCATCTCCCACCTCCCCTTGTCTCATAACGCGCTTGTATGTGGGTATCGAGGATTATGTGGGCGGTGCGCTGGCGCGGTTTCTACAACAGCAGGTGGAACCCGAAGCTAAGCAACATCAGCAACAACAACAGCAACAACAATAGCCGCGCAGCGTCTACCGTATCTCAAACCACTATTATAATAATTATATTAGGTCTATCAGGCAGACAGCAAAGATAACTGTCTACCCCTCAGCTGAACATCATAAGATTAGCGTGGTTGATGATTGAGTTCTCCTTTTGATCTCTTTTATTGCTATATACAGTACTGGAAAAATTATTATGGATTTTTGAGATTTTCGGTATTTTTACATAAAAAGGTGAAATAAACACAATTTATGTATTGATATATGATTTATTTCATATTATTTATGCAGAACGAGTATTTCAGTAGTCTGTTTGCCCTCCTTTAGCAGACTTAAGGGCTTGTACCCGTTTAGGCATGCCACGAATTATTTTTTGTGTCATGCACAAATCCTTGATTCTGTCAGAATGGAACCAAACTTTTATGAGGCGTTCAATAAGCTGTTTTTTGGTTGTAATGGGGACTTCATGTATTTCATTCTTCAACAGACACCACAAACTCTCAATGGGGTTCATGTCTGGTGAATTTCCTGCCCACGGAAGCAATTCAACACCATTATCGGCACACCATTTCT
>SDVV010006855.1:0-18151 GCA_016164225.1 Gammarus roeselii
GTGGAAATTGCATTGAAATATGATGAATCAATTATAAACTTGTGTTTTTTTTTGTCTGCGGATGGCAATTGTTGAACAGAAAATAGTCGACGAACAGAGCTTCTGATCTTATATGATAGTATTCTTTCGCCACCACGCCACTGATAGGCATATTTTGTTGCTGGGTTAGCGAAATTTTCTTGAATCCTTCAACTCTATAAAACCCTGCCATCTCTTCCCAAAGTGTTTTTATTTTATTTTAACAACAGCTAGCGGTATTGCTCTGTTAAGCTTATAAGTACTCAGCTGCCATCAAATACCAGGCCCGAAACATTTGGCCGAGGCATCTTTTAAGGAATGAAATAAATGTTGGTACGGCCTCATGTTGAATAATGCAATTGCCCCTCGTAGCACTGAAATGAAATACCGTTTGCTGTATTAAGGGGACTCATAAATTTGGTAACGAACGTTATGTACCAGTATTTGAAAAGTGTATGTTTACGTGAAGGCGTTCTAAGATGCTCGTTACATTGTCTTGTAGCTGAATGCGTTACGGGTCCGCCTAGCTGTTACTGGCCAGCTACGGGCGCCTGTCACCGGCCAGCTACGGACGCCTGCAACCGGCCAGCTACGAGCGCCTGTCACCGGCCAGCTACGAGCGCCTGTCACCGGCCAGCCACGAGCGCCTGTCACCGGCCAGCTACGAGCGCCTGTCACCGGCCAGCTACGAGCGCCTGTCACCGGCCAGCTACGAGCGCCTGTCACCGGCCAGCTACGAACGCCTGTCACCGGCCAGCTACGAGCGCCTGTCACCGGCCAGCTACGAGCGCCTGTCACCGGCCAGCTACGAACGCCTGTCATCGGCCGGCTTCGGCTGATCCTATCACCGGCCATCTACGAGCGCCTGTCACCGGCCAGCTACGAGCGCCTGTCACCGGCCGGCTTCGGCCGATCCTGTCACCGGCCATCTACGAGCGCCTGTCACCGGCCAGCTACGAGCGCCTGTCACCGGCCAGCTACGGGCGCCTATTACCGGTCAGCTACGGGCGCCTGTCACCGGTCAGCTACGGGTGCCTGTCACCGGCCCGCTACGGGTGCCTGCAACCGCCCGGCTACGGGCGCCTGCCACCGGCCAGCTACGGGCGCCTGTCACCAGCCAGCTACGGGCGCCTGTCACCGGCCAGCTACGGGTGCCTGTCACCGGCCAGCTACGGACGCCTATCACCGGCCAGCTACGGGCGCGCCTGTCACCGATCAGCTACGGGCGCCTGTTACCGACCAACTACGAACGCCTGTCACCGGCCAGCTTTGAGTGCCTGTCACCGGCAAGCTACGGGAGCCTGCAGCCGGCCAGCTACGGGCGCCTGCCACCGGCCAGCTACGGGCGCCTGTCACCGGCCAGCTACGGGCGCCTGTCACCGGTCAGCTACGGGCGCCTGTCACCGGCCAGCTACGGGCGCCTGTCACCGGCCAGCTACGGACGCCTGTCACCGGCCAGCTACAGGCGCCTGTCACCGGCCAGCTACGTGCGCGCATGTCACCGGCCAGTCACTATTTTATTTAAATCGGTGGTTTATCACTCGCATCATAATGTGTGAAACAATAACTATGCATTAGAACTATTTTGTGATGCTTACAATTGAATTGAAATATTGTTTCGAATGGACAAAGATGCAGAGAGAATTTTTGGTAACAGTGATCTAATATTCTGGTATAATCAATTACTTTCCAGGATCATTGAAGAAGTCAGTACCCAACCTCGGAAGAGGGATAGGAAACAAGAACGTCATCGCAAGAAGCAACTTCAAAAAAATTAAGATTCGTCGGAGTGTAAAATCTTTGTAAGGGATCTTTAACACCGTTGGAAGGGCTCCTCACCACCGATGGAAGGGCTCTTTAACACCTTAGGAATGGCTTCTCAACTCCGTTGGAACATCATATTGGATTGTCTAGCACATTTGATTTGTGATATTGATGACTAGCTATCAAATGAATAATTGGAAACAAATAAATGCATAGCTAATCACATCTAATGAACGACCTTCTGTATGATGGTTTATTGAATGGTATTAAATTATTATTGAAAATTTGTTTGATGATTTTCAACTTTTCAGGAATAAAAACGAAATTAATCAGTTAAGGTTGTCAAGCAACGCAAACGAGATGGAAGTTGTGTGATAAAAACAGTATTTTGTTGACATTAATAATGAATCAAAGTAACTATTACCGCGGTAACAATTCTTACGAAATGATCAGTCAAGGTAATTCAGCATCGTACAAGACAGAAATTTGAGTATTGAGGGACACAAGGTTACTGAGCACATATAGGCACGTGAGCACGTGTAGGCACGTTCTTAAGTATTTCTCGGATGAACACCTAGTGTGCTGCATTGGTAGTTCATCTTGCGCACGTTGGGTGTTGAGTATCAAACGTCGGAGGCCCTCGTCAACAGCATTTATCGGCGTTCACGCTGCCATCGTAGCACCTGGCGGTCATGAGCTTGTCAGGATGACCTCTCCCTCGCATGCAGAGGACAAGCATCACTCTAGAGCGACCGGTGATCAAACTTCCATTGAAGAATATAGATAGTTTATCTGTCTATACGCTGATAGAATATCCTACCTCAGATCTCTCTTGCATACGTCTTGATGACGACGCTCCGTTGGTAGGAGGCCCTCCTCACTTTATGCGCTTATTATATGACGAGTATACGGCGGTGGAGGAAGGGGGGGAATTGGTAGACGGGGACTTACTTTCAAGAGGATGTAGCTATAATAGTAATGAAAACTTCATTGCAGCATCACTCTGGAGGGACATTTTACAAGCCGGTTAATCATGCGTCTATTGCGTTACCGGCTGCCTCGTCGGGAGAGGTCTAATCAAAATACAATGGGTTGAGATGCAGGGATTAGGGCTTCCTTCCAGAACAAAAGGAGAGTCGGGCAAATGAGGATCACGTTGATCGAATTTACGAGCGTGGATAAATAGTTAATTATATCAATGCTTCCTGGGATGTAAACAAACACCTTTTTCTTGATTGGCGTTTTAAGATGTGTTACAAATCAGATAACACCAGACGCGGTGTAATCTGATTACCAACGTTCACTATACGATGTGGTATTTGCTTTCGATATCGTTTAATGCATGACTTTCAATTGTACAATATTAGCAGAACAGCTATTTCTAATTATTGATTGAATGTCAAGCTTTAAATTTAAGCAAACGATGTCCTCAGAAAGTGTCTCCTGCTGACCTGCTGCAACGGGCATCTCTCTATAAAGCCTAGCCTAAGAAGCTAAAATTATTTTCTTGCAGCACATATTTTCCTTTCTGTTATAATCACTCCAACTCACTTGTAACATTCAGTGTGACGGTAAACAGATAACATTCGAAAATTGTGTTATAATGACAAAGAAGAGGAGCGCTCAAATGCGTGATGGATGTTGCCTCTGTCTACACAAACTGTTCGCTTCTGTCTACACGAACAGAGGGGAACCCTTGATGGATGTTCGCCTCTGTCTACACGAACAGAGGGGAAACCTTAATGGATGTTCGCCTCTGTCTACTCGAACAGAGGGGAAACCTTGATGGATGTTCGCCTCTGTCTACACGAACAGGGGGGGAACCTTGATGGATGTTCGCCTCTGTCTACACGAACAGAGGGGAAACCTTGATGGATGTTCGCCTCTGTCTACACGAACAGAGGGGAAACCTTGATGGATGTTCGCCTCTGTCTACACGAACAGGGGGGAAACCTTGATGGATGTTCGCCTCTGTCTACACGAACAGAGGGGAAATCTTGATGGATGTTCGCCTCTGTCTACACGAACAGGGGGAAAACGTGATGGATGTTCGCCTCTGTCTACACGAACAGAGGGGAAACCTTGATGGATGTTCGCCTCTGTCTACACGAACAGGGGGGAAAACGTGATGGATGTTCGCCTCTGTCTACACGAACAGAGGGAAAAACGTGATGGATGTTCGCCTCTGTTTACACGAACAGAAGGAAAAACGTGATGGATGTTCGCCTCTGTCTACACGAACAGAGGGGAAACCTAGATGGATGTTCGCGTCCGTCTTCACGAACTGTTCGCCTATTTTTCCAAATGTATTCTACTGATTGTTTTCCTATAATTTCTCACTAAAACTTTTCATGGGCATCGAATATGAATGAATTTGTATCCGATATATATATCGGATTATGTGATTTGGGAGGAATTAAGATGAATGAACTCGAGTGTCATGGAAAAAGAATAATATATCAAAAATAACAGATACAGACACTAGGACGAAGTCCCCCAGCATGGGGGGTGGACGACGGCAAGGCGCACCTCACACTCTCATACACTCACACTCGCACACTTTAGCTCTTTTGCGTAAAAGTGTCCGGCCGGGACCCCGCAACACACCCTCCGGTCATGGGTGCGGTTCGAGGTCAGTGTTGGCAGCAGGGCCAGACAGCGGGACTGGTTTACCCCAGTCGCTTCATGATGACCGGGCCCCCCCGCCCCAGAGCATTCCGTCTTTCAACGATATGCCTAGAGCGGGAAAGCACATCAGGGCAGCGTCAAAACTCCTCCGTTCACTATCATTCTCCACTCACGCCTATCCAGTGCACGTTCTCTCGCTACTTCCACACTCACGTCTCTCCTTCCTAACGCCTGCTTCACACCATCCATCCACCCAAACTTCGGTCTCCCTCTAAGCCTACGTCCACTCGCCTCTGACCTCAACACCTTTTTCACCAATCTTCCTTCATCCATTCTCCCCATGTTCCCGAACCATCTCAGAACACGCGAATCAACTCTGTCCTCTAACCTCTGCACCATCCCCGTTCCTATGCGAACCACGCGTTAGTGAACCTGTGTCTCAGAAACACCCCAGCCATGCTCCTCAAACATTTCATCTCTCAAGCATTCAACTTTCTTCTCTCCTCTGCTTTCACTCCCAAGTCTCAGCTCCGTACAGCACAGTTGGCACAGCGACACCCTCATACAGCCCTATTTTGCTTCCATCCCCAAAGTCCTGCAGCTCATTACGCTCTTCAGTGCACCCAACACTTTACACCCCTCCTTCACCGCGACTTCACCTCTGTTTCCACTAATTCATTCTCCCATTTACATTCTACTCCACAGGGAAACCCAGATTCTTGAATCACTGAACTTCTTCCAACAACTGTCCATTTAGGATGACACTAATTCTGCTCACATCGACAGTCCTCGAGCATCTCATCACTTTATTTCTACCCATGTTCACTCGAAGCTTCCTCCTCTCACACACTCTACCAAAGTCAGACCCTAGCCTACATAGATTCTCCTCTGAACCCACAACCTGGGCCGTATCATCCGCAACTAGCAACTGGCTCAACTGTCACGACCCAGCACACTCGCGTTCACCTCCCTGACGACTCCATCCATATAGATATTGAACAGCCAGGCAGACATCACGCAGCATTGTCTGAGTCCAATTTTCACTGTGAACCACTCTGACACATGCTCGGTTGCCAACATAGAAACTCTGCACCGCTTTCAAAAAATGTCCGCCCACTCCATGCAAACGTAACACCCTCCACAGCGCTTCCCTGTCAATCCTATCGTATGCCTTCTCCAGATCCATGAAAGCCCAGAACACATCTATTCCCTTTGCAAGGTACTTCTCACAGACCTGTCTCACTGCAAAAATCTGATCGGTGCACCCTTTACCACTCCTAAAACCACACTGTTTCTCTCCAATTGGGCAATCCGTATAGTATCTAATCTTTTTGATCAGCACTCTCCTTAACAACTTACCAACAACACTTAACAGACTGATACTTCGCGAGTTGCAGAATTCACTTATATCTCCTTTGCCCTTATACAGCGGAACAAAGCAGGCACTGCGCCACTCAATTGGTACCACGCTTGCCACAAAACACAAGTTCTGTACCCTCACTAACTATTCGACAATCGTTACTCCACCCTTTTTCAGGCACTCGGTCGTAACGCCATCCAAACCACGGGCTTTCCCTGCTTCCATCGCCTCCTACAACTCTTCCCTGGTAATGTACGCCGCATGTCTCTCTCGCAAAACTGGCATCCGAGCACCACCACCCACAACGACAATGTCAGCCTCTCTGTCATCCTTGACATTCAACAACTCATCAGCATACTCGGCCCACCTCTTCCGTACATCACCACTTTCCAACAACAATTGGCCGTTTTCACCTTTCACCACTTCCTCCTTTCCGGTCTCTACCTCCTAAAAATTCTGGCACAATCGTCTGCACCACCTGGCATCAGCGTTCCTTTTGGCTCTCCTCACCACTCGCTTCACCTCGTTCCTCCTCTCCTTTTAGCCTTCATAGGCCACCAACGACTCCACCTGCAACCACTCCTCAAACGCTCCTCTTCCCCCCACTCGCAACCTTTCCTTCTGCGCCCGCCCAAACGGCGCGCACCGCACACATTCTTCGCACATCTCAGCAACGCATCTCTTAACGTCTCCCATTCTTCCTCCACATCTCTCAGGTCTTGTCCTCTCACGTTGTCATATTCTTCTCTCAACGCCTGTTGGAACTCCTCAGCTCTGCTTCTCATATTCAGTTCACTCACTTTCACTACCTCAGTTCCTCCTCCCACTCTTTTCGTGCCCTTCCACCTCTGCTCCACTCTTAATCTACCTCCCACCAACAGATGGTCAGACACTCTTCCACCCTCCCTCTCATCCCCCGCACATCCAACAGCCTCCCCACCACTCTCTTCGATATCAGCACAAAATCCATGTGCGCTCTCTCCACCACTGCACCACGGGCCATCCTTACCCATGTGTACCTGATGATATCTCGCTTCTTGAACAAACTGTTTCCGACCACCAACTCCTGCTCCATACACAGACCTATCAGGTTTTCTCCCCTGTCATCTCTACCGGGAATGCCATACCTTCCAATCACATTTTCCACCACTGCATCTCCAACTCTCGCATTAAGGTCACCCAGTACAACTACATTGAATTGACCTCAAAACTCTTTATACACTCACTATGGTCAGTCCAGAATTGCTCCCTCTCCTCCTCACTCCTCACGCTCCCTGGACTATATGCACTCACAAATACCCATCTTTCTACGCATAACTCAACTTTCACACATATAAATCTTGAAGACACCTCTTTCCACTCGGTAACGCTACTAGCCAACCAATCACTCTATATCAAGACCACACCTTCTCGTGCCCAACCTTTCTCCGCACCAGACTTTCTTCCACTTACCCCACAAAACTCACATTCTCCTTTACCTTTCAATTACGTCTCTCTCAGCGCCAACACATCAAACTTCCTCCTCTCAAACATCTCACCGATATCCCTCCTCTTTTCATCATTCATGCTACAGCCACGCACATTCAGCGACCCTAACAAAAGGGTTCGGAGAGGCGTGAGCCTCTTCTCCCCTCGCTCGTCTTGACGTCTTTGAGGAAGGGGTTTACAGAGAAATGGATTCCTAGCCCCTTCGCCCGCCCCTTTTAGTCGCCTTTTACGACACGCAGGGGTTACGGTAGCATGATTCTACTCCTGGCTATGGGGCGCCCTTTTAGTCGCCTTTTACGACACGCAGGGGTTACGGTAGCATGATTCTACTCCTGGCTATGGGACGCCCTTTTAGTCGCCTTCTACGGCACGCGTCGGATACGGCAGCAAGATTCTAGCGCCCCGGCTACAAGGCACAATCTTACTATTCTAGAATAGTAGCTCAAATATATAATATTTATCGTCTACATGTTGATCGCTAGCTCATTTTCGGAGACGACGGCTGCACCATGTCATCTCCGAAAAGCTCTCTGATCAAGTCGGCTTCTAAGTTTTTGGAAAAAAATTGGAAAACGGTTTTTAACTAGCCACAACCGACATGGCTGCAAAAAGGTTTGGAAAAGACTTTCAATCAACAAGCAGGATTGTCGCGTGCTTAGAACAAATAAGAGAGCAGCGGTTCCGAAAGAGAGAATATATCGACATCCACCGACGACGGAAGAGGTCGGTGATCTGTCACCACTTACAAAATTACAGACGAAGGTATTTCCTTTAGGTGTAATATTCCATTTCAAAAATAGGATTGCTGTTCACACAAACGCCACGAAATGTTTATTTCAGGAATCAATCTCAAGCTCGTCTAATCTAGTCGTCAGGGAACTGTGGCTCATTCTCACGGCCCTCAAATCGAAGACCTGAATTTATTTTCGATCGATACGAGGCTCTGTTGTGAAGTATCCTCGTCAGTCTTTTCGTCCTCTTATGCTGGGCTCTTATTGGCTGACGATCCAAGAGCTGGTCTGAAGTGAGTAGGACAAACCCTCGAGGCTCTCATTAAAGACGATCCAATCGAAAGCCTTCAAGATCTCAATAACTTGGTGAAGGATGGAATATGGTCCAGTTTATTTGAAATCATTCGCAAAAGACTCAGGAGGGTACTAATCTGTTTAGCGTTTTTACTGAAGGCTTCACAATAATACAGAGATATGAATACTATGGAATAAAGATTTTGGAAGAGAAGAAGGTATTGGGAGATTTGCCTCAAATTTGGGTAGTTAATTCAGTCACGTACGCTCATAACATGCTTGATAATTTACGTTGAAATAAATGGTATGAAGAGTACTTTTCCTTGTTCATTTCAACCCATGCACAAATACTGCCATGCAGCCTACGCTGAAGGGTAAACTGGAACCACATGAGCCACTAGCGGGAATTTCACCTGTTCACCAATGCGAATTACAATCGGGTGTCTTGCATCTCAACCGATGTTGAATGGTAAGATGGAACTACTCAAATAACAATAGTTTATCCATATTTCTCGACCGAGCAGAAGTACCATTAAAAACCATCGGCTGGCAGAAACCCCATCAGTAACCATCTGCTAGCAGAAATACATTAGTAACCATCGGCTAGCAGCGACCACATTAGTAACCATCGGCTAGCAGATACCACATTAATAGCCATCGGTTAGCAGTGAACACATTTATAACCATCGGCTAGCAGACGTCACATTAATAACCATCGACTAGCAGAGACCACATTAGTAACCATCGGCTAGCAGATACCACATTAATAACCATCGGCTAGCAGCGACCACATTAATAACCATCGACTAGCAGCGATCACGTTAATAACCACGGCTAGCAGAGACCACATTAATAACCATCGGCTAGCAAGGACCCCATTAATAACCATCGGCTAGCAGCGACCACATTAGTAACCATCGGCTAGCAGATACCACATTAATAGCCATCGGTTAGCAGCGACCACATTAATAACCATCGGCTAGCAGACGTCACATTAATAACCATCGGCTAGCAGCGACCACATTAGTAACCATCGGCTAGCAGATACCACATTAATAACCATCGGCTAGCAGCGGCCACATTAATAACCATCGACTAGCAGAGATCACGTTAATAACCATCGGCTAGCAGAGACCACATTAATAACCATCGGCTAGCAAGGACCCCTTTAATAACCATCGGCTAGCAGCGACCACATTAGTAACCATCGGCTAGCAGCGACCACATTAGCAACCATCGGTTAGCAGCGACCACATTAGTAACCATCGGCTAGCAGGGACCCAATTAATAACCATCGGCTAGTAGGGATCACATTAATAACCATCGGGCAGTATCTTTCTTTCTGTGTGATGTGATTACTTTCAAATTCGATCAATGAAGTTTGATTGCGCTTAGATTGCTTTGATTGCTTTGATTGCTTTGATTGCTTAGATTGCTTTGATTGCTTAGATTGCTTTGATTGCTTTGATTGCTTTGATTGCTTAGATTGCTTTGATTGCTTTGATGATGATTCACTTCCTGCGCTGTACATGGCGGGTCCTACTTCCTACACTGTGCAGACAGGGCCCTACTTCCTATACTGTACGGGCAGGGCCCTACTTCCTCAACTGTGCAGGCAGGGTTCCTACTTCCCACTTTGTGCAGGCAGGGCCTACTTCCTACACTGCGCTAGCACGGCCTTACTTTCTACACTGTGGAGGCAGGGTCCTACTTCCCACACTGTGTAGGCAGGGCCCCACTTCCTATGTTGTACAGGCAGGGCCCTACTTCCTATACTGTGCAGGTAAGGCCCTTCTTCCTACACACTGCAGGCAGGGCTCTACTTCCCACACTGTTCAGACAGGGCCCTATTTCATACACTGTGCACACAGGGCCCTACTTCCTACATCTGAGCGACGGTGGGCCGACGATGAACCGCCCCAATATGATCTCGATTCTTCGGATCCAATCCGCAGTTCAGTAACTGCATGTTCTCTTATTCTGCTAGTGTGAACGGTTTTCATGTCGGAAACAGCTTCAATCATTCTGGTGTTACAAAAAAAGTAACAGCCTCAGCAAGTGGACCCTGCACCGTCTTTCGTTTTTTTCCTGAAGGGCCTAATGTAGATGCCGACCTTTGGTGGGAAACTAACGGCCAGAGGATAGTCTGCTCTAAGTTTACCCACTGAGGTCCGATCTGCCAATGTATTGTTCCTCTTCCTGTCAACCCGGAGGCAAACAGTAGTAAACTCAACACAATACTCAATGGGAAACAATACAAGTTGTTATAAATTATTGATTGATGGTTATTAATAAGCGGAGAGAATCTCTTCACTGATTGTGACTTAGTAGGCGAATCGAAGGTCATCTGATTTGCAGTATTTATATGAGGAGATAATCGCGAAGTATACAAGCAGCATTTGTTTTCAGTTGTCAATTTATGAGAGCGTAGAGACCGTTGCGCCAGGGAAACTAGTTGGAAATGAAGTCAGTTTAGGAAAAAGCGGTTTTATCTGCTCGTTCGATTAGTGAGGTGTGTGAGATGATGGAAACAAAGGCAGTTTAGGGAAGAGAGGTCTTGTCTGCTTGTTTGAATAGTGAGGTGTGTGAGAGGAATGGAAACAAAGACAGTTTAGGGAAGAGAGGTCTAGTCTGCTCGTTTGGAGTGGGAGGTGTGGGGAGGTGTGGGGAGGTGACGAAATCAGTTTGGAGAAGAGTAATTTTGGGTACTCGTTTGAATAGTGAGGTGTGATGGAGGAAACGACGTCAATTTAAGGACGAGCAGTCTTGCAGGGTGGTTTTGGACATGGGTGAAGAGAAAGGCTCTAACCGATTCCTGGCATTGTTAAGAGAATGCTCTTTTGCATGCGTTTCGAGACGGCTTCGTTATTGTTTGAGAAAACGTTCGCTGTTTTGCAATGGTAAAAAAGTTTGATGTAAAATATCTGCTCCTTTGTTTCTTTCTAGAATCAATCTCGGTGCAAATTGAAATGCATTTTAAACTATAATTGCATGAAGTAGATAAGGCTGTTTGGAAGCAAGGCAGAATACATAGAAGGTAGTGCGTGAAATGTACATAAACTTTTTATAAACATTTTCAAATCAAGTGCTTGAACGAAGCCAGCTCGGCTTGCAGATGTGGAGAAGGCGTTAGAAAATTAGTTGTTCTGAAAATAGAACTTTCCTGATTTTTTTTTATCGACATGCTTCATATGAGGAAAGGCTGCGCTGCCTCAATTGTTTTCAGTTATCCTGCCGTGGAAAACTTTCGGTCGTCGATACTCTAAGTTTTGATGACCGAAATATGTTTATTATAAATCAATATCATCATCCTCGGCGGGGTTCAACCCCACGACCGTCACAACGTGAGCTGAATTTCACACCAAATAGAGCAAGACTGTATAAATGTATCTCCAGCCTGCTGGTACAATGACCAACCGAGGATTGCACATGGCCCGACAAACTCGTCCACAGCGTTTGGAATAAAGGGAACTGCCGTTGGACCATGGGAGGGTTAAGCAGGGAGGCGGGTAGGCGAGTAGCGGATTCGAATTCCGGTGAGGTTTATGATATTTATTTGATTAGATTAGATTAGAATAAGGAGACAAAACGAGCAAGAGTGCTCATGTCAAGTTGTCTCTTTGAAAGAAGAGTAGGGGAAACTCAACGAGGCTTCAAAATTTTACGCATACATACAGGAAAAAGAGGTTGTAAGAACAGAAAGGAGGAGGACCACCACTACTGTTACCACCACCGACTACCACCACCCCTCTACTACCCGGAACACGGAGAAGAAACGGTCGAGTGTCAGAGCGACAATTTAGGAACGGGGCGAACAAGATGGGAAGCGAAGTATTTAGAATTCAGGCGGTATACCTCAGACGGTCGAGCAGAGACGGCCACGCCCATACGCTCAGTGGACTCATACTTTTCCTCAAGCGCACGCCTGCCGGATTGCCCCAGAGGTTGGGTCAGACGGACTCCAACTAGGTATTGAGTCTACTTCGAAGGAGCATATGGGTATTAAATTTTGACAGGTATGTGCATATTTGGGAGGAGCACCACCACATCACACCCGGGTAGGGCTCAGAAGATTAAATCTTCTGTACGTAAGCGGTTCTTTGAAGGCTGTCGCACTTCATGGTGAGACGTTGGAGTGACCTCTCCGAAGGATAGACTTGCCCTTGGCTGATCTATAGTCTAGGTCGGAATTTAAAAGAAAATATAATTAAATTTTGATTAGTGCAAATGTAGGAGAGCTCCACGCCCAGTTTCCTGAGAGTGGTTCTCCCTAGTGTTCAGTAGAGTAAGTCTCTGAACACGTGTGATTGGTCCTATATGAGCATTTCAAATTTCACGTCAGGAGGACATCTGCTAAAAAAAGTTGCACGTGGCAACTCCTGAGTTTAGTCAAATGGGTTATATATTTATAGGGTTGACGAATAATTATCGCAGAAGTTGGTCAAATGCGAGAGAACAGTATTTATATGTTGAATTTAGACTTTAACCATGGGAAACAAATGTTTCTAAATTTTAACAAGCATTTACGCAGAATTTAATCCGAAATAGAGCAATAAATCTATATTTAAATTGACACTTGTCAAGAAACCTGCAATAATAAAAATGGTTATTTTCGAGGTTCCTTGAAGGCTGACGCAATTCAAGGTGAGAGTCAGAGTGACATCTTCTAGGAAAGAGTTGCTCGCGGCGACTCCTGAGTTTAGTAAAAAGAAACACGCGTATTTTAAATTTTGAAAAACGGGTATTATTGCAAGTTTCAGTCCAAGAATGGCACGTGTGCTAAAATTTGAAGTTATGTCGAAGCGAGTTAATCAAAGGAAACAAAGGTTTCTAAATTTCAGATAAGTTATCGCAAGATTTACTCAAAAAGCAGGAGCTATTTTTACATGTTTCAAATTTTGAAAAAGGATCGAAAATCGAGTTTAGTAAAAATATCAGAAGTATTTTATATTTTCAAGAACAGCTATCGCAGATTTTAGTCCAAAAAAACAAAAGACCAGTATTTACATTTTGAAATGGGCTCGAATGTCTTTGGAGAAGGGGTTAGTAGGGAAGCGGCGGTCAGCACTATGCTGCATCAGGTCTCTCCCTGATCTGTGCTACATGAGAGAGAGAAGATGGTTAGTTCATCCACACTGTACAGAGGAAGTTTAAAGGTAAGATGCCGGAGGGGTATCTCCCAAAATAATAATGGTGCACGTGCATGAGGTGCATATGACATTTATTTCAGATCGAGATGCCAGAAGGAACTACCCAAGCGATATAGTGCATATGTATTTCAGCTGAGATGCCAGAGGGGCCTTATATCTTCCAAGTGAAGATGCTTCGGTATTATTTATTGTCAATATCAATCTCTTTATTTTTTATATTTCTCTCCTGACACGAAGGGAAAAAGAGAAAAAAAGATAGTAGCATCGTGTCGACAGTGCCCCTCCATTGGAGGGTACTCACTGATTCAACAGATGGATGTTATCCCCATTTCTCTCCTTAATTTTCTCTTGCCGACAGGGAGGGTAGATAAGTAAGAAGAAAAATACCATCGTGTCGGAAAGGTCCCTCCGTGGCAAGATACTCATTGCCTCAACAATTTAGGATATCTGTCGAATCTACGTCGTACCGTAGAGTTGGAAAGCTCTCTTCCTGGTTCGTGTTCGATTTTCGCATATCATGGGGTGGGGGGGTGAGCTGTCGTTGCGGATCATTGGTAAGCATTGCTGGGTCGTCGGCAGACTTCACCCGCACTTGTTTGTCGAATCTATATCGTGCCGTAGAGTTGAGCCACGCTCTCCTGCTGGTGCGATGTGATTTTCGCATATCATGCGGTATGGGGAGTGAGCCGCCGTTGCGGCTCATCGGCAAGCTCCGATGAGTCGCCGGCAGACTTCCCCCGCACTGGTTCGTAATTGTTGTCGATCTTTACCCAATTTACACTCTCTGTTCTCTCCCGCAGGGAGTAGAAAAGTGAATAGAAAAATACCCTCGTGTGAGCAAGTTCTCTCCATAGCAAAGTACTCATTGCCTCAACAATAGAAGGTATCCGTCGAATCAACGTCGTACCTTAGAGTTGAGCAAAGCTCCCCTCCTGGTGCTGGTTCGATTTTCGAATATCATGGGGTGTGGGGTGAGTTGCCGGCAGACTTCACCCACACTAGTTTGCAATTGTTGTCTATCTCTCTCTCCCCATTTTTTCCTTCCTTTCCTCTCCCACAGGGAGGGTAGGAACGTAAAAAGAAGAATGTCCTTGTGTCGGCAAGATTGTTCCGTAGGAAAATACTCGTTGTCTCAATAATGGATGATACCCGTAAAATCTAGGCCGTATCACAGAGTTGAGCAGGAGCTCTCCTCTTGGTGCGGATTCGATTTTCCTATATCATGGGATGTGGTGGTGAATGCTGTCACCGTACCACATGAGAATAATAAAAATAAGTAGTAAAAATATGTGGTATCCCTCCAAGTCTTCACCGCCTCATCGAGTTGAGCAAGCCCTCCTCTCTGGCGGTGGGATTTTCAGGATACTATAGTCCATGCATCTACTTGTCCGTTAGGACGGCAGATGGCCTAGAAGGCTAGCGGAATGGGTGATTGCGAGTACCGTTACGGGCGCACACCCATGACCGGTGGCCCTGACGTGGGTTTAAGGGCGGATGCGAGTCGCCGTAAAACCTCTCACCCGATGTATCCCGGTAGGAATCGTACCGAGATGCATTATTATCAGTCTGAATGTACTTGCGATGTAATCTTATTAGTTTGTCTGTATTTGCAATGCATTATTGTCAGTCTGTCTGTATTGCAATGTTAATAGTACAAATGTTCAATTTCGATATGGAGATTTTCAGTCGCTTGAGCAATGATAGTCATTACATTGTTAGTTATAATGAAATTATGAGTAATAATTAACAATTACCATTGCCATCGACGTTGTGGGGATTGTTACTAATCATGAAATTATTAGTAATAATTTGAATTGTGAAGAGAGTCGTGTCATGCTTCTTCCCTACATCCATATAATTATAATTATCAGCTCGGCAGATCCTAGGAAAGTCGTGTCGTTCTCAGGGTAAACGAGTCACGTAGCCCAGTGCTTGTCAATCGCGTTTTTAAACGCATTCACGGATTCGGAGCCAGCTACAGCAGCTGGTAAGTCGTTCCAAGCCCGTGAGATTGCGATCGGGAAGAAGTGTTGCGCTATAGTCGTAGCGAAACGTTTTTCTACAAGTTTCGCCCCGTTGTTTCGGGTAAGAATGTTGTCGTCCCTGTCGAAGAGGCCGACATGGATCACGTTGTTGAGTCCCTGCAGGTATTTGAAGGTTTTAATGAGCTGACCCATCCGCTTTTGCTGCTCGAGGGTGATGAGGCCAAGCTCTTTCAGCCTATTCTCGAAGCTTTGGTGACGTAGCTGCGGGATGAGCTTAGTAGCACGATGCTGGATTCGTTCCAGTTCACATATGTCCCCCTCATGTGTCGAGACCAGAATTGGACTGAATGCTTGAGGTGTGGATGGACAAGGGACGTGTTCAACGACAATATAATGTCCTTTGTTTTGCAGAGGAAGTTACGGGAGATGTAGCCAAGTTTACGATTAGCTATCTTGTAACTTTCTTCGACCTGCGCGTTCCATTTTAAATTTTTCGAGATTAGGCCGCCCAAGTCTCTCTGCTGGTCAACAGTTGCAAAATTGCTTCCTGCCATCGTGTGGTTGAAGTTGGCATTGCGACACCCCATGTGCATAACTGTACATTTTGCAGCATTCAAGGGCATCTGCCACGCTTCCGACCATTGGACGTTTTTTTCGAGAACTTGTTGAATCCCAACTCGGCCTTTCTCCCTCCATGCTGCATGGCAGAGCTTGGTGTCGTCGGCAAATTTCAACACTGTGGACAAAAGCCCCGCATCCATGTCATTTACATAGATGAGAAAATGGATAGGACCCAGCTGCCCTGGGGCAACCCAGAGGTAACAGGGGCCCACTCGGACAAAGCCTGGCTGATGCTAACTCTTTGCTTGCGTCCTGTCTCTTGTGCGGCACCTAGGCTTTTTGGAAGTCTAGGGAGATGACATCCATGGCCTTGCGGCAGTCGTACAAGCTGATCACCTCGTTGAAAAAGTCCAGCAGATTTGTCAGGCAACTCCTCTTACAGCGAAGAACTCGGGTCGCTATCCCTTGCGCTAAATTCTTTTATAGCTAACGTCAGATCAACCCCTATCATCTCCGTCAACTGCCTTATCAGCCCCAAGTTGTTCAGACTACCTACCTACGTGTACCATTTTTTAACAGCGAACACTCATAGCGTTCCTCAGTCACACCAGCCACAGTCATATCTGCCAGTGACATTCTGGCGAAAATATGTTTCAGCCCACGTCAGAATCAGCCACCAGTCGTACCATTTTACCGGTTATCACTTTAATGAAACTTTTCTTGCCCAACCTAACCTAACCTAGGGTACGTGTTTCTAACCCGCGTTGCAAAGGCACGTATTCCTAACCCGCGGGGCAAACATACGTATTTTTGTAGGGTACGTAATGCCGTTTTTTTATTGAAGTTTCATTAAAGTGATAACTGTTAGGTTGGTACGCCTGTTTCGGTGTAATGACAGTGGCAGATATGACAGTGGCAGATTTTGAAGTGGTGGAAAATGCGTGTGGGCTGAATCGTCGTTAGGTAGAAAGCACGTGTGATGAAAGATTTTTAGCGGTATGACAGTGTCCGGCCATGACAGTGAGGTGAAGTGAAGTGGCGATAGTGCACGTGTGCGGGAATAATTTTGGCGCGAACGCTGGGCGGGACCGATCGGTTTGTAAGTGTCCAGTTTCTCAAGTTGTTTGACAACTTCCTCCCTCGGGAACACAATGTCGTTGAGGCTGACTTCCTCAGCGTAAACAGTATCTCATTCGTAACCAAGGCCCTCAACTGTGATCACTAAACAGAAGAAGCTATTCAGGACACTGGCCATGACCTCAGGTGACGTTCTGAAGACACCATCTTCATCCATTAGCGGGCCAACTGAGTCCCTAGCAATTCTACGCTCGTTGACGTAGCGCTAGAAATCCTTTAGCTTATCTTTGGCGTTATCTGCAATGTTTTTCTCTATCGTACGCTTAGAGAATCGGACTAGCCTAGTGATTGCTCTACACACCAGGCGATGCAGTTCTGCCGCCTCTGCGGTGTTATCTCACAGTCGTTGCGCATTTAGTCGATCGCGACGATTCAAGGCTTTTGCAACTTCGACGTTCCACCAAGGAGGCTTGATCCTTTGAGCGGGATCAATTGTCCTCAAAGGTATACATCAGTCGCTGGTCTCGCGAACTCTCTCATTGAGGATGCGGCAGCAAGCGTCCACCGTACCTTCTCTGAGTTGTTCGATTAACTTAAGCGCACTTTGTTGTTCTCTCATCCCTTGGAAAACTGCCCGCGCAAAATTGGGGCGGCGTATAGCTTTCTGGGGGGCTGGACGGGGCACTTTGATGGTGAATCCCACCGCGTTGTGGTTAGCACCTCCCAGTTTGTTGCCAACTAGGATGTTGCCGACCAAGCGCCCCTCAGTTGACATGACCAGGTCCAGTATGTTGTTCCCCCGGGTTGGTTCAAGAACATACTGGGTCATGCCATTATCGGCGATAAACTTCGTTAGTTTATTGCCTGGGGCCTGTGAAGTTAGGTTCACCCAGTCAATATAAGGGAGATTGAAGTCGCCGAAGATGACAGTCTCGTGATTATTTAAGACTATTTCTTCCAGCTTCTCATGAGCTGGGCATCTTGTTCCGCATGGGTGTGACTGTTGCGGTACACCAATGCCAGCTTCAGTATCGCTTGGGCCACTTCGGATTTCTGCGTTGAGTATTTCTCGTGAATGTTGCAATAATCTTGTTG
>SDVV010006857.1:0-18151 GCA_016164225.1 Gammarus roeselii
AACTGGGTAATGCAATATGGGGTAGATAGAATCTCGACCGTAGGGGCTGCATCAACCCACAATACATACCTAAACTCGTCAATAATCATACTAATAATCCATACTAATCCTATAGATAATATTTACATATGAAATAAATAGATGGGAAACACAGAATCTTGCCTGCAATCCTACCTTCAGGCTGGTACAAACAGGATCATTCGCACACTAAGGCTGGAAATTGAGTTATAAGACATACCTACCACACTAATCCTATCAAAGAAAATATAGTGATGAATGAACAGAACATATAAAAAATATCACAAGCTTCCACCGCTACGAACCCAATCAAGCATTGAATGAGTCAATTATACGACAACTAGATAAGAAAACGCCCGTATATGTCCACGATACATACACTCAATCCTACCAGAACCGAATAAAAATACATAACGAGCAACAGTTAGTGACCAATTAAACTCCACTACAACCATCTAAAGAAGAAAAAACATATATATAAATACAATGAATATCATAAATACAGTACAAATTAAAGTGTTCATAACATTAACCTTGCCAATCAAGGGCACAAGCCTGCTTTCATCCCACCGTTGCTCCTTCCGTTCCCCTTCCGTCCCCCTCCCCTTCCGATCTCCCCTGTCCGTTAGCTGACTTGGGCCACCAAACCAGTTCCGGTACCCTACGCCCCCGCCCTCCCCCGTTTCTGCGCGCACCCCCCGTACGCTCGGTGAGTCAAGGTGCATGCATCGCGTCCTACCCTGGTGAAATGTGAAATGTTATGTGCAAATTCCCGTAGACCGGACAAAATACGTCATACGTACCCACCAAAATGACTCTAGAATGCCGTTCTTGGACACATACTAACTACTACTGAATTCTGTTTAGAAAATCCTCGTAGGCCACACTGCCTGGGGCCACTTTCATGGCCGATAGGCAGATGGTGCACCTTGCTGGCCTATACACGTGTCCCGCGAAGCAGCTGCTGTGTCTCAGACAGGTGGTATGGAGGTCGTTCTTGGGCAGAGGGCAGGCACTTCGGGAGCAGGTGAGCCGGGAAGGTGTTTCCAGCATGATCTGAAATTAGGGAGAGAGAAGTATAAGTCGGAGGTAAAGACTTATACGAGAGTATGAATATAACACAATATTTTGCGAAAAGGGTTTTGATCCGACCAAAATTTGTGTTAATATGTCGAAACAATTTTTTGAGAATTTTCTGTCTCGACAATTTTTGACAAATTGTCGCGACAGATTTTTTTTGACAAATTGTGGTTTCGACGGATTTCTGCCTCGACAACCTTCTGTCTTGACAAATTTCTGCTACGACAATTTTTGTCAAGAACTGTATCGACAATTTTTGTCGAGATCTGTATAGACAAATTGTAGGGTCGACAGATTTCGGTCTCGACAACTTTCTGTCTAGACAATTTTTGTCGAGAACTGTATCAACAATTTTTGTCGAGAACTGTATCGACAAATTGGCGTGTCGACAGATTTCGGTCTCGACAACTTTCTGTCTCGGCAAATTTCCGTTTCGACAATTTTTGTCGAGACCTGTATCGACAATTTGTCGTGTCGACAGATTTCTGTCACGATATCATTGTATCGGCAAATTTCTGCTTCGACAATTTTTGTCGAGAACTGTATCGACAAATTGTCATGGCGACCAATTTCTGTCTAGACAAATTTCTGTTTCGACAATTTTTGTCGAGAACTGTATCGACAGATTGTCGTGTCAACAATTTTTGTCAAGAACTGTATCAACAAATTGTCGTGGGACGTAGCTTACTGAGAGAAATAATTGTCGACCCCTTCTGTGGCTCTGGGGGCAGTGGGTCACTACAAGATAGAGTTGTATGCGTTACTTATTCTTAGTTGTGTGCGGTAATTTTATAACTTTGTTCACACTGTAACCCTAAAATAAGATGTCTAGATTGTAATACTATACCCATGTTGGTTGTCAATAAAGCTTTTATTATTATTATTATTACTCCACTGCCCAGATGGGCCGCCGCGCACTGAGTCTTAACTTCCTAGAAGGTGTAATGATCAGTCAGGATCAGGTGAGGCGGGAATGCTCTGCGTCCGAAGCCAGAGCGACTAATGAATAATGGGGCAGCCAAGCTCATGATAATATAGGAAGGAAGGGGGTTTGGGGTTGCAGCCGGCAGATGACCGAGCGCACCAAGGTACCTGGAAGACATTTAGACCGATGGAGGCAAACGCCACGCGCCGCCTAGCAGACAAAAGTTTATTTTTCCTAAAAACTCGAGGTCAGTCGAGGAACATGAAAGTTTCGAGATTCCCGAGTACGATTAAAAGACACAACCTTACTCGGGAATCGGTCGAAAACTACGTTCAACGGATGTTATCAAGGTTCTTTTAGTGCAAACGTCCCTGTAATGTTTTCTCTTTGGGATTCATTGAATAAAAACAGAAACGCAATGCAAACCATATAGCTCTTGCGAGTGGAGGGGGATAAAAAGATTTGACAATAAGCAAGAGTGCCAAAACAGAAAATAAACAATGAAAAAATGACAAAATCTTTGAAAATATTCTTAGACATTTCATGAATATTGTAGAGATAACTTTGAAGGGGAAGAATATTTTTGGACAGGTAAGTTGAAGAGACACCTTGGAGGAAAAACACTGGAGTGCTTCAAGTCAATCAGGGACTTTTCTGACACTCATGAGGGCATTAAAACAATGCTAATGACATGGTTCAAGGATGAAAAACAATTGAGGAAGAGTAAAAACAGGCAGAAATTTAAAAATGCTCGTCCAAGTAGGGGGAAACAGTTTTCCTATTTAGTAGTAGATCATAGACACTATTCGAGATAGCATATCCCAAACATAACGTCCAACAAAGTAATACTCTATTGAATCAGTTTCAGTCATCCATATCTAAATCAGCAAAAGACATTATTCGAGCACAGATGTTATTATCATTGAAGGCAGGAGACAAGAAAGTGGAATGGAGGACGATACCAAAGTGTGCCAGACATAGATGTTGAGAAATACAGAAACAAATACGGACACAAGGCCGCATCCCCCAGAAAGGGGGGTTGCCGACGGCAAGGCGCACCTCACACCCTCATACGCTCACACTCACACAACTTAGCCCTTTTGTGCTAAAGAGTCCGGCCGGTAACCCCGCAACATACACTCCGGCTCACGAGTGCAGTCCGAGGATCCATTGTCAGCAGCGGGGCCCGACAGTTTTCACTGGTTTACTCCCGTCGCGTCATAATGACCCCCCCCATCCTGTGACCATCCCGACAACGGGATGCCAAGGGCGGGAAAGCACATCAGAGCAGCTTCAAAATCAACCATTCACAACCATTCTCTACTCACGCCTGTTCATTGCCCGCTCTCTCGCTACTTCCACATTTATGTCTCTCTTTCCTAACGCCTACTTCACACCATCCATCCACCCAAACTTCAGTTACCTCTAGGCGTGCGACCACTCGCCTCCGCATTCATCACCCTTTTCACCAACCTCCCTTCGTCCATCCTCTCCATGTGCCCGAACCATCTCAGAACACGCGAATCCACTCTGTCCTCCAACTTCTTCACCATTCCTGTTCTGATTCGAACCACGTCGTTGGTGATCCGATCTCTCAGCGTTACTCCAGCCATGCTCCTTAAACATTTCATCTCGAAAACATTCAACCTTCTTCTCTCCTCTGCGTTCACCCCCCAAGTCTCAGCTCCGTAGAGCACAGTTGAGACAACAACACCCTCATACAGCCCTCTGTTTGCTTCCATCCCCAACGTCCTACAGCTCATTACACTCCTCAGTGCACCCAACACTTTTCACTTCTCCTTCACTCGCGCCTTCACTCCAGTTTCAACTAGTTCAGTTATCTCCACTTGGGAGCCCAGATATTCAAAACACTGAACTTCCTCCAGGAGCTTTCTATTAAGGGGGACACTAATTTTGCTCGCATCGACAGTCCTTGAGCATCTCATTACTTTACTCTTACCCACGTTCACTCGAAGCTTCCTCCCCTCACACACTCTATCAAACTCTGACACTAGCCTACATAGCTTCTCCTCTGAATCCGCAACCATGACCGTATCATCAGCAAATAGCAACTGGCTCAACTGCCAATTCCGCCCATTCGCTTCCAACAGTTCCAAGCCACGACCCAGCACACTCGCGTTCACCTCCCTGACCACTCCATCCATATAGAGGTTGAACAGCCAGGGAGACATCACGCAGCCCTGTCTCAGTCCCACTTTCACTGTGAACCAATCACTCACCTCACTTCCCACTCTGACACATGCTCGGCTGCCAACATAGAAACTCGGCACCGCTTTCAACAGATGTCCGCCCATTCCATACAAACGCAACACCCTCCACAGCGTTTCCCTGTAAATCCTGTCGTATGCCTTCTCCAGATCCACGAAGGCCCAGAACACATACTTTCCTTTGGCAAGGTACCTCTCACAGACCTGTCCCACAGATAAAATCTGATCAGCACACCCTCTACCACTCATAAAGCTTTGGTATGTTTGGTAGGGTAATGAGTTACCAGTTGGCAAAACAAAACTTCTGTGAGCGGTAATAATTCAAGTGCACACGGCGCTTTCTGTTTCCATGCACCAATTTAATGACACCATATGAATAAATAATTTTGATAAAAATTATTGACTGATATGAAATGAGGTTGAGTATTATGGGCATACACCAATATCTTACAGGAAGGACAAGGACATGACATGAAATCAATCTTTGGTATTGTGTTATTATAAATTCATAACTTAACTGAGAGAAAACATCCGAGGTAATATAGAAGGAGAAAAGAAGGAAGATAGGAAAGCCGGCAAGAAAATCAAGGAAGCTGTTGCTTCACAGCGGGTAATCTTGTCACTGGGAGGCTTCCTTTACAGTTATGGAAGCAAGGTCCACGAGTTATGTCTCATAATCGTGCCAGCAAGAGGTTGGCGTACAAACGGAGGTAGTAATTCCTTTTCTGCGCCAATCCGCAGCATGAAATGCGGGCTGCACACAAAAATGATTGGCTAAACCAAATATGCCACATGGAAGATAATTACACACCATTCTGCCTGCCTCATACAGGCAGACAGATTGGGTGCAGGATGTGAATTAACACAAAAGTTGAAATAGTATACCTTTACGGGTGTAGCTACCAGGAATAGAATGAGAAGCTTCAGCTCAACAATTCTAAGAATTTACATCAAAAAATAATTTGACTTATGTTTATTATTAAGAATTATGAATACATAATTCTCCTCTTACTTGAATGTACACGGCTTATAGTAGTTGTAGGATATTTAAACCTATTTGAAAATATGTTATTTACACTATATATCTATACAAAGGCACGAGCCAAGGAAGGGGTGCCATTCAGACCTAAAGATTGCTACCATGTGAGCAGAATACCAATTTGAATATCCTATTATAGCTTATCACGGATAATGCATTAGTTATATAAATATACATATATGTGTATACATTGGAAATGCTGGAAACGAGGGCTGAGGAATTCCCTATAGCTAGCTGCAAATGTGCATTTTATGTGAAAGTTGAAATCCTGCATCCAGGTGGATACAGGAAATATCTTACGGTAGAAATCTCTAATGTAATTATTAGTCTGCTATAGATTTAAAAACCTAGTATGAGATACTGGTGTTGGCACATAGTGATATACTGTTATTCTTACCTGTCTTCTGTGGAACTCTTTGGGATTCCAAGGTATAGCCTTCTTCATTTTGGTGACTAATTTACCATGTGTATTGGCCAGTAATACCTAGCTCAGTATTTAGTATTTGGTCAGGGAACAGTGATTTTTTTCATTTCTTTTGGCCTGACCTACCCTGGCCTAGCTGGTTGTGGCCTGGCCTGGCTGGTTGTGGCCTAGCCTAGCCTACCTCTTGAGTAAGCCTATATCACTAACACGTTGTATTGTGCTTAGCACGTCACTTTGAATCAGTAACATTCGCAGAGCCGTCGTCACAACACACACGGTTTCGACTATTTAAATACATGTGTTCCAGAAAAAAATACATGATTGAAACAGAAACAGACACACGGTGTGTTGCTTGATCGAGCTCCGGAGAATTAAGTGAGCCCTCTAGGGTGTTTATCTGGGAGAGCGTTGTTGCCATATTTGTCTAAAGGTTTTTTTCTGAATAATTTATGCCTTCTGATGCATATGTTTCATGCCTTTTTGTGCGTGGGTGTACATATTTATTTTACCAAATAAATATTTGTTGCACTGCCATTATGGCTGGAAGCAGTTTTGTATTAGGTGAACGGAAATGTTGTAGCTACCTAAAGAGAGATGCAAACAATGAGATCAAAAGAGGCAACTGCTTAATAGTCATAGGTGCTTGTGATGGACGTATAATGTGTTTAGTGTTATTGGATAATGCAGGGTCAATTGGGAACCTCTACAAAGCCACACTGTTCCTCTCCAATTACGCAGTTCGTACAGTCTCTAATCCTTTTGATCAGCACTCTCCCTAACAACTTACAAGCCATACATAACAGACTGATACCTCTCAAGTTGCAGCATACATTTGTATCTCTTTTGCCCTTATATAGCGGGACAATGCAGGTACTGCACCACTCAATCGGTACCACGCCTGCTACAAAACACAAGTTCAGTAACCTAACCAACCATTCTACAATCTTTACTCCACCCTTCTTCAGACATTCGATCGCAACGTCATCCTAACCAGGGCCTTTCCCTGCTTTCATCACCTCCACAGCCTCCTGCACCTCTCCCCTGGTAATGTCCGCCACAAGTCTTTTTCCCAAAACAGGAATCCGAGCACTACTACCCACAGTAACAATGTCAGCCTCTCTGTCATCCTCGACATTCAACAACTCATCAAAATACTCGGACCACCTCTTCCGTACATCACCACTTTCCAACAACAACTGGCCCTTTTCATCTTTCACCACTTCCTCCTTTCCGATTACCCCCTTTCTCACCCTCATCACCCACTTCCAGAACATCCTTTTGTTCTCCTCAAAATTCTGGCACAACCGTCTGCCCCACCTGACATCAGCGTCCCTTTTGGCTCTCCTCACCACCCGCTTCACCTTGTTTCTCCTCTCGTAGTAGCCTTCATATGCCACCACCGACTTCACCTGCAAATACTCCTCAAACGCTCCTCTTTTCCATGCCACCGCCAGTTTGACCTCCTCGTTCCACCACTCGCAAACTTTCCTTCTTCACCCGCCCACACAGAGTGCACCCCACACCTTCTTCGCACATCGCAGCACCGCATCCCTTAACGTCTGCCATTCTTCCTCCACATCTCGCAGTCTTGTTCTCTCACGTTGTCATATTCTTCCCTCAACGCCTGGCGGAACTCTCTTCCTCCTCCCTCTCGTTTGTTGCCTTTCCACTTCTGCTCCACTCTTATTCTACCTTCCACCAGCAGATGGTCAAACACTCCTCCACCCTCCCCTCTCAACACACGCACTTCCAACAGCCTCCCCACCACTCTCCTCGATATCAGCGCAAAATCAATCAGTGCTCTCTCCACCACTGCGCCACGGGCTATCCTTACCCATGTGTACTTGTGGATATCTCGCTTCCTGAACAAACTGTTCCCGACCACCAATTCCTGCTCCATACACAGACGTATCAGGTTTTCTCCACCATCATTTCTACCGGGAACGCCATACCTTCCTATCACATTCTCCACCACTACATCTCTAACTCTCGCATTAAGGTCACCCAGTGCAATTACATTGAAATGACCCCCAAAACTCTGCAAACACTCACTCATGTCAGTCCAGAATTGCTCCCTCTCCTCTTCACTCCTCTCTCTGCCAGGTCCGTAAGCACTCACAAATGCCTAACTTATTACGCCTTACTCAGCTTTCACCCACATAAATCTTGAGGACACCTCCTTTTATTCGGTAGCGCTACGAGCCAACCAATCGCTCAATATCAGGACCACACCTTCTCGTGCCTAACCTTCCTCCACACCCGACTTTCTTCCACTTACCACATCAAACTCACATTTGCCCTTATCTTTTAATTTCGTCTCACTCAGCGCCAACATATTAAACTTCCTCCTCACAAACATCTCACCAATCTCTCTCCTCTTTACCTCATTCGTACTACAGCCACGCACATTCAGCGACCCTAACAATAGAGCTCGGAGAGGCGTGAGCCTCTCCTCCTCCCGCTCGTTTTGCCGTCTTTGAGGAAGGGTTTCACAGAGAACGGGATTCGTAGCTCCTTCACTCTGCCCCTTTCAGTCGCCTTTTAGGACACGCAGGGGTTACGGTAGCACGATTCTACTCCCGGCTACGGGGCGCCCTTTTAGTCGCCTTCTACGACACGTGGTGGATACGGTAGCAAGATTCTAACGCCCCGGCTACAAGGCAAAAGAAATAAAAAGATAAAATTGCAAATGATGGTTGTAAATTAGAGGATCACGTCATTGGTACGAAGGAAAGTACTGTAAACTTTAGTGCTGATAAATATATTCACAATAAGGATACCAAGTTTGACAGTTCAAACAAGAATCATATTGAGCAGTCAAAAACTTGTCCTAGCAAATTTGACTCAAATCATGATTAATCAAACAGGCCTCATTATTACAACAACAACAGGCAACCAAATCATCCTAGGTATAGCAGTAACTATGAAGGTGTAGTTATTCTGCCTACGGTCACTATCAACAGGAACAAGGCCAGAATATTGGAAATTATGTGAGTCGTGATAGATCTTTTTACAATAACAGGAGGTACAATAGTTTTGAAGGGAATAATCAAGGAGGTAATAATAGACCAGGAGTTTGTTACTTATGTAAAAGGTACGGGCATTATCAAAGAGATTGCAATACCTCTTCACAATGTACGAGACGGGACAAGTGGTCGAATTCTGCTAGATCCCTGCAAGATGAGCCCAGCTGTCGAATTATGCTCAATCCCTGGTCACGTGGGAATAAGAGGAAATGAGCTCACAAATTTTCTCGCTAAACTGGTGTCAACCCAAGGAAAATGTATCAACGTACACTACCGAGATTGGTTCTCCATTATAATCAACACCCGTGCAAGTTCCCGATGAAATGACTTGTGGCACCAAACGGACATAAAATGTTTTAAATTGACCTTTGGTTGGTAAATAGAAAACCAAGCATTCCAACAGAATGCTTGGGACACATATGGTAAGCCCACAATTACCTTCTTATGCAGATAGGAGCGGTTGCGCACGGGACACATATGGTTAACCCACAACTACCTTCTTATGCAGATAGGACCGGACGCGACTCCGTGCTCCTGTTGCCACCAGGTGGCAAACACATCTACCGTAAAAAACAAATCGCTTTTGGAAAGCATACCAGATTTTGATTTGATTTGGGCCTCATTTCCATCAGAGCCTCAACGTGTCATAATAGGCTCCCCCGTAGGGCGCGACCGTCGTTGATTCAAGTAAGTCCGCACGGCCTCGCGTGCGAAAATATTAGTTCTGTCAAGATGAAGTCAGTACATATTTTAATTGTGGAATATTCGCGTACTAGCGCGTACGGACGAGAGAGTATAGAGTTAATGCGTATCTTCGTAAAATGTGTTGTTGTTTCTGTGCGTAATGAGGTGGGGGGACCACCTCATTTGCACAGGTGTTTGTTAGAGGTTTAGACAGCTTCGTATAGTCCGGTGTTTTTTCCGTAAGCGATAAGCTTTTTATTGTAGGTTGGGTCCGTGAGTAGGCTTTGTAGGTAAAAGCATACCAGACTATACAAAGCTGTGTAAAAACCAAATACCGGTGTAGGCGGGGCGGTCTCCCCACTTCACAATGCTCATAGATGGTAATCTGTTCATGTAGCTGCGTTTAAATCATTACCGTACCAATACGCACCACAGCAAAATTTCCAAATAATGTAATTCTGATGGAATCACAGTTTGCGCACACGAAGGAGTGCGGACCTCCCAGAATCGATGATCTTCGTGCCCTATGGGGGTGCTATCGGTGACTCGCGTTGTGGGTCCGGTGCAGACGAACCAATAATCCTGATTCAGTTAAAGCGTTTTAATCTCTTTCCCCCCTAAACATCTGTTAGGTTCACCGGCCGCACGGCCCAACCGGGAGGGTTAACACTTTTATTTCACTTCTGACTCCCCTCTTCTTCACCATTTACTAGCTCCTTTCCTACCCCATCCTGATTTGCTTGACCTGTTATTTACCTCATTTGCATCTTAAGTTTTGTTCAAATTCCTTTAAACTTGTCTGACTCCTTCTTAACAACTCTCCTAATAGTCGCTGCACACAAACACATACAGACACACACACTCAAACATTCACATACCGGTTCAAACTAATCTCCTTTCGGGTGACAAATAACAGCAAAGTTGCTCTCTTTCTTTCATGCAACCTTTTTCTACGATTATTTCTTCTTCTTCTTTCCATTCTTGCTGTTCTCATGCGTGAAATTCCCTACACCTAGTGTAGATCTCATGCATGGGATCCCCGTTTTCTGTCTCTTCCCCCCGCAGCAGGTGTTGGAGCGCGTAGCCCGCACCCCAAGTACTACTGCGGATCCTTGGGGCTCTAAAGCAGGGTAGGTAGTGTTATTCCTCCTTACTGCCATTCGGGAGTGTCGGGACCATATGGCCTCAGCACCTTAAGAGTTCCTGTGGCATCCGTACATACCACAGACGTTCGCCGCGTAAAAGACCTTGACTTTGCGCAGTAGTAAACTTCAACTCGAACATTGAAAAAGAAGAAAAACGAAGACTAACTTGATGCAGGACTGTTTGCTGGTTTGACATTCGGCGCCAGAAGGACGATGACTCCAGCGCGCTAGAAAGCCTCGTCACTCGAATCTTTTTCAGAAAACTATGCATTCTTGCTGTCCTCATAAGCAAGGTTCCCTGACCAGGAGTGCTCATGTATCAAATCCCTGCTTCCCGTCTTTTCTTTCATTTCCCCACACGAGGCACTTCAGCCACGTCGGCTCAGGGTTTTGATTTGAGCCTCACTTCCCCCGGTGCCTCAACGTGAGTTATAATAGGCCGGCTCAGATACGGTGCAACCTTTGACGCTCTTGAGACGAGCAACTCAAGATGACTTGTCGCTGTCATCATTTCGGAGCCAAAAGGACTATTCCATTGCGCTAGTAACAACGGTCAATTCAACTCAACATACAATTACAGAGGAATCAGTTGAATATTAATAAAGCAGATCCATCACAACAAGATCTGTCGTCAGCTCGGACTGCACTCGTGACCCAAAGTGTATGTTAAGGGGGTGCCGGCCGGACCCTTTAGCCCAAAAGGGCTAAGTTGTGTGATTGAGAGCGTATGAGGGTGTGAGGTGCGCCTTGCTGTGGGCCACCCCCCTTATGGGGGATGTGGCCCAGTGTCTGTATCTATATCTGTATCACAACAGAAGAAGGATTAAAAGCAATCTTTGTGAAAAATATTTATTCAAAAGCAGTGAATCGTATCATTTTCAATGCAAGGCATTACTTCATATTTATTTGTAAATTTTCCATTAATAGAACAATTGATAGAAACATTAACTAAGGCATCCAAGGAACATTTTCAATTTTATTTGACAAGTTATATAAATTAATATTTATAAGAAGATACACATATCTGCATACCCTAATGATCAAGTTCCGATTTACACTATTTCGGGTGTGCAGAGGATACACTATTACTTGGTTGAGATGCAGAACAGTTTCCACTGTATACAAAAGAAATAACACTCATAAAGACTTGGACAAAAGCCTATCTCTTAAAGATAGGTTGGCAGATACCGTTAATGAAGGAACTTATCCAAAATGTAGCAGATCAAATGTGGACAAGTGATATATGGGTGGATTTAAAAGTACTTCACTACAAATATAATGGAATGAAGTTCAGAAATTCTATTTATGTGTCAAATTTTGACGAATGGATATATCAGTTTCAAATGTTCCTGAGCAAATGAACCTGCCACATGATTTACCCAAAGCTCGATGCTATTCGTCTTGCATATTGTGTATCAGAGATAATAGCTTTACTGATAGAAGCGCTTATTGCGAGTCCATCTCCAAGAGCGTTACAATGTGGGTAACTTGGGCTTCTTCAACGAGGCCTTCGTCACGAACGCGGCTTACAATCTGTCTTAGGAAAGACCGAGGGTCGAGGAACATGTCTATCTTACAATCACTAGTATTTGGTATAACAGTAAAGTCAGGTGACAAGATGTCTAGAAGGAGTGTAACTGTTTCAATTAACAGACGAGCAGCTTCCCTCATTCCGTCACCGGAGGCCACTCGACAAGAGGAAGGATGGCTGACAGCGGCTGGAACTGAGGCCAACTCGTGTGCATCGATGGACGCCGCCATCGGGGCTTGCGAGCAGTTGGGCTTTACAGTATCACCGGCAGATTGTTCCGTGGTCTTGGTTATACTGTCCACCAATGCACTGCAGTCAGAGAGCAGGTAGAGTTGAGTGAGTAGCTTTACAGAACTGGAAGTCTCCTGGCCTTCTTTGGGAGTGGAGAGGGCAGAGAGCGCTGCAGGAACCACTCCAGGACCTGATAACGCAAAAAATAAACTTATGACAGAAAGCAGAGCGAACAGTGGATCCAGTTAATAAAACTGACATCTTCCGCTACGGCAGAACGATCCTTTCTCCCAGCATCGTCTGTTACTAGAAGTGGGATTTCTTGGCTGCTTTTAAGTTATGATAATTATGAGTCAAGTTTGAGTTGCACAAACAACTTTCCCGAGAGCCGTCGGATTCTTCATAGGTATTATCGCAACGAAATGTTTGATACCTCACACAATTAATTTTACAATGCCAGTTGGTGAGTATGGCTCTAAAAACCTGACATCAGATATAAAAATGATTGCGTCAGCGAGGAGTTTTGTGCACAAGGTTGGGTGAGATCTCTACCCTGTGGGTAAACGCACCTCAGATACTCAAGTTGACTTATCATACTTTTATCCAAATAAGAATGGCGCACGTCAATACTCCTCCAATTATGGGACGGACCAAACATTATAATTCGGAATTAAAATTAAAACCTAGAGGTGCCTTCTTAAACTGGCGTTATTTGAATTTAGAAAAATCTCTTCTAATATAGCCCTCCACAATAAATTTTGATCGACCTATTTCATGTGGCGATAGCTACAAAATGCAGGAGTAGAGACGAATACAAAAAACGCAAGATGGTGAAGAGCATAAAAAATACAGATAAAGAGACTAGGTCGAAATCCCTCAGCAAGGGGGGTGGCCGACCCCTGCCGCGTCATGATGACCGCCCCCCTCGCCCACGACCATCCCGTCTCTCAACAATATGCCTAGGGTGGGAAAGCACATCAGGGCAGGTCAAAATTCCTCCGTTCACCATCATTCTCCACTCACGCCTATCCAGTGAACGTTCTCTCGCCACCTCCACGCTAATGTCTCTCCTTCCTAACGCCTGCTTTACACCATTCATCCACCCAAACTTCGGCCTCACTCTAGGCCTTGGTCCACTCGCCTCTGACTTCACCACCTTTTTCACCAATCTCCCTTCATCCATCCTCACCATGTGCCCAAACTATCTCGGAACACGCGAATCAACTCTGCCCTCTAACTTCTTCCACATCCCCGTTCGGATGCGAACAACGTCGTTAGTAAACCTGTCTCTCAGCGAAACTCCAGCCATGCTCCTCAAACAATTCATCTCGAAAACTTTAAGCTTTTTTCTCTCCTCTGCTCCCACCCCCAAGTCTCAGCTCCGTACGGCACAGTTGGCAAAACGACAACCTCATACAGCCCTCTCTTCGCTTCCATCCTCAACGTCCTGCAATTCATTACGCTCTTCAGTGCACCCAACACCTTACACCTCTCCTAACTCGCGACTTCACCTCAGTTCACACTAATTCAGTCTTCTCCCAATTATAGCCCAGATACCTAAAACACTGAACTTCTTCCAACAACTCTCCATTTAGGAGGACACTAATTCTGCTCGCATCACCAGTCCTCGAGCATCTCATTACTTTACTCTTACCCACGTTCACTCGAAGCTTCCTCCTCCCACACACTCAACCGACTCGGACACTAGCCTACATAGCTTCTCCTCTGAATCCGCAACCAGGGCCGTAACATCCGCAAATAGCAACTGGCTCAGCTGCCAACCCCGCCTATTCGCTTCCAACAGCTACAAGCCACGACCCAGCACACTTGCGTTCACCTATCTGACCACTCCATACAAATAGATATTGAACAGCCAGGGAGACATCACGCAGCCTTGTCTCAGTCCCACTTTTACTGAGAACCAATCACTCACCTCGCTTCCCACTCTGACACATTCTCGGCTGCCAACATAGAAACTCTGCACCGCTTTCAACAATGTCCGCCCACTCCTTACAAATGCAACACCCTCCACAGCGCTTCCCTGTCAATCCTGTCGTATGCCTTCTCCAGATCCATGAAAGCCCAGAACACGTCCTTTCCCTTTGTAAGTTACTTCTCACAGACCTGTCTCACTGCAAAAATCTGATCGGCAAACTTTCTACCACTCCTAAAACCACACTGTCCTTTTCCAATTGCGCAGTTCGTGCAGTCTCTTATCCTTTTGATCAGCCCTCTCCCGTCCAACTTACCAGCCACACTTAACAGACTGATACCTCTCAAGTTGCAGCATTGATTTTAATCTCCTCTGTCCTTATACAGCGGAACAATGCAGGTGCTGCGCCACTCAATTGGTACCACACCTGCCACAAAACACATGGTCAGTAACCTCACCAACCATTCGACAATCGTTAATCCACCTTTTTTCAGGCACTCGGTCGCAACGCTATCCAAACCAGGGGCTTTTCCTGCTTTCATCACCTCCACCACCTCCTGCACCTCTTCCCTGGTAATGTCCGCCACAACTCACTCTCCCAAAACTGGCATCCGAGCACCACCACCCACAGCAACATTGTCAGCTTCTCTGTCATCCTCGACATTCAACAACTCATCAAAATACTCGGACAACCTCTTCCGTACATCACCACTTCCCAACAACAACTGGCCGTTTTCATCTTTCACCACTTCCTCCTTTCCGGTCTCTCCCATTCTCACCATATTCACCTCTTTCCAGAACATCATTTTGTTCTCCTCAAAATTCTGGCACAACCGTCTGCCCCACCTGGCATCAGCGTCCCTTTTAGCTCTCCTCACCTCGTTCCTCCTCTCTTTATAGCCTTCATATGCAAGCACCGACTTCACCTGCAACCACTCCTCAAACGCTCCTCTTTTCCGTGCCACCGCCAGTTTGACCTCCTCGTTCCACCACTCGCAACCTTTACTTCTGCATCCGCCCACACGGCATGCACCACACACATTCTTTGCACATCTCAGCAACGCATCTCTTAACGTCTCCCATTCTTCCTCCACATCTCTCAGGTTCTGTCCTGTCCTCTCACGTCGTCTCATTATTCTCTCAACGCCTGTTGGAACTCCTCAGCTCTGCTTCTCACATTAAGTTCACTCATTTTCGCTACCTCTCTTCCTCTTCCCACTCTTTTGTTGACCTTCCACCTCAGCTCCACGTTTAATTTACCTTCCACCATCAGATTGTCGGACACTCCTCCACCCTTCCCTATCAACACCCGCACATCCAGCAGCCTCCACACCACTCTCCTTGATATCAGCACAAAATCCATCAGCGCTCTCTCCACCACTGCACCACGGGCCATCCTTACCCATGTGTACTTGTGGATATCTCGCTTCTTGAAGAAATTGTTCCCGACCACCAAATCCTGCTCCATACACGGACCTATCAGGTTTTCTCCAACTCTCGCATTAAGGTTACCCAGTACAACTACACTGAATTGACCTGCAAAACTCTTAATACACTCACTCAGGTCCGTACTGAATTACTCCCTCTCCTCCTCACTCCTCTCGCTACCTGGACCATATGCACTCACAAATACCCATCTTTCCACGACTAACTTAACTTTCACCCACATCAATCATGAGGACACCTTCCACTCGGCAACGCCATTAGCCAACCGATCACTCAATATCAAAACCACACTTACTAGTCCCCAACCTTCCTCGACACCAGACTTTGTTACACTTACCACACCAAACTCACATTCTAATTTACCTTTCAATTTCGTCTCACTCAGCGCAAACACACCAAACTTCCTCCTCACAAACATCTCACCAATCTCCCTCGTCTTTGCATCACTCGTACTACAGCCACGCACATTCAGCAACCCTAACAATAGGATTTGGATTTTGATTTGATTTGAGCCTCATTTCCACCAGAGCCTTAACGTGAGTCATAATAGGCTCCCCCGTAGGGCTCGATGATCATTGATTTCAGTAGGCTCGCACGCCTAAGTGAGCGAGGAAAAAACAAAACGACGCTTTTAACGTTAGAAAAAACTGAAAAATTTAGCAATGTTAGACGCACGCTGGTGCGCAAAAGAAAAACGCTTACTCGAAACGGACCTCCGCTTCCAATCCTTTAGAACTTAAAGAGTAACATGTACGCACCCTAGTGCATACAGGTAGCATCGTCAAGATTAGTACAAGGTCAGCGGTCATACGGGCAAATTCAGCTCAGCTCCGACAGCAACGCAACACAATATTCACAGATACGCGGTTTAGTTGTATAAATACAATTTATTCATTTAGGTAAGATAAAGACTCAGATGAAACGAAACGAACCCTTGCCTCCACCGCCCCAGAACTCATGATTAATATGTCTACACGCCAGGGCGCACAGATAGTATCGTCGAAATTGGTACACGGTTCACGGCTAAACGGACAAAGTCAGCTCCGGCAGCAACGCAACACAATATTTTCAGCTACGAAGTCTATTTGATTTTTAGTACAAATTATTTATTCAGGCAAGATGAAGACTCAGACAAAACGAATCCCCGCCTCCAACCACCCAGAACTCCAAGAATAACATGCACGCGCGACAGTGCGCACAGCTAGTATCGTCGAAATTGGTACAAGGTCTATGGCTTCACGGATTAGATAGACTCCAACAGCAACGCGTCACAAGGTTTTATAGCTACGCAGTCCAGGTCAACCCCAGAAACTGCATATAGTCCGTGCACGCGCGAGCGAGCACAGACTGAAGAAAAAATACCCATTCACAAAATCACAAACACGAACCCCCGCACAAATACTCCATCGTTATAATATTGTGGATCGTGACAAAGAAAGTAAGAGCAGGTTCGTCATGGGCAGAACAACTGTTCAGATTATTGATTTCGCACTGATTGTTCAAAGGGATAGAGCGGGGGGGGGGGGTCACTGGTCCCTTGGGTCGCAAAAGAGCCCGATGAATCCCGGAAGGTGACCCATGCATCTCGGTTTGTCTCGAATCATTCCGGCCAGTTTCGGCTCGTCGCGACCAACTCGACTCTCCTCAACATGTTTCGACTGATCTCGACGCACCTTGACCAGCCTCGACGCGACCCTCGCCTGCGCCAGCAATCCGCGGACTGTAATGGCTAATTGTTCTACTCATGCATCTCACAAACAATTTTCTGTGTATGGGTTTTACAGCGCTGGAGGGGAGCAGAGGTTCCAGGATTCAGAGGGGCTTCTAAAGGGTCCCACAATTTCTCAAAAGGGTCCTAAAGGGTCTCAAGGGTGTCCCAAGGGGCCCCAGAAAGGTCCAAGTGGATCCCCCCAATCCACCTGGTCTCCCAAGTCCTCCGGGTTCCCGAAACCCTGGGTCCCTGAGTCCCGGGGGTCCCACGAAAACCTCCCCTCTCTGGGTCACCTTGTCTCAACCAACCTCGATACATATGATAACAAATTCAAAATTTATCACCATGAAAAAAGGGCAGGGAAAAATAATAGAGCCCAAGCAAGAAGAAATACTAAAATACTAAAATAAAGTGTTAATGATTAGGTTAGATTAGAGTGACGAGGCTTTCTAGCGCGCTGGAGTCATCGTCCTTCTGGCGCCGAATGTCAAATCAGCAAACAGTGCTGCGTCAAGTTAATCTTTGTTTTTCTTCTTTTTCAATGTTCGAGTTAAGGTATACTACTGCGCAAAGGCTAAGTCTTTGCACGGCGAACGTCCATGGTATGTACGGGTGCCACAGGAGGTACAGGAACTCCTAAGGTGCTGAGGCCATATGGTCCCAGCACTCCCCGGATGGCAGTAAGGAGGAATAACACACTACCTACCCTGCTTCAGAGCCCCAAGGATCC
>SDVV010006858.1:0-18151 GCA_016164225.1 Gammarus roeselii
TGTGTATGTGTATGTTAGCATTCAACTTCGTCAAACAGACAGAAATTCGAAGTACGGCGGAATGATTTTCCTTAATTTTTACTTGGACTAATAAGAACAGACTAAAATGAAAATGAAAGTCTGAAAGACTGTCTAGGCGACATGCGTTTTTTTTTTCAAACCAGAACGCCGACAAGTTTATTGATGCAACAGCGAGACAGATCATCACAAAGAATGAGAATGTGTGTGTGAGAGAAGAGCTGTTCAATAGGTACAACTAACATCTTTTGGATGCAGTGGTCTGACGATTTTAATTTGATATCGCGTCGATCGACAGGAACCGATGAACTTGACCAACCGGTGCTGAAATCGTTAGCGCCGATTGTTTCATGCCCATCTACTAACTTCTCCACTTCATTCATCTCTTATTAGTGCCCATACTATCGTTTCTCCATTTCACATCTATGGTTCAACCATCATTATGGACAATATATATAAATAACGAATTATTACCCATTCATACATAGAGGAGTTTTATGCGTGGTCTGACGCAGTTGCATGCAAGCTAATTCCGAAGCCCACAAGGTGTACGAGCAAGTAATGACGTAATCAATAATTCAATTAAATTTTATAGTGGTGTCTTATTGGGAGCATTTCGTGCACAAATAACATCAGCCGTGATTAAGCTTGCGAGAGGTGGGTTGTGCGAGGTGGGATCTTGTATGGTATTTTGGTGCGTCATGAGAGTGGATCTGTATATTTGTTGTGACCGGTCGAGAGGGGTGATAAGTGAATGTGAAGGCTCTCAGATTGCATTTGGCCGTTGTGCGGCATGGGTCTCCTGTTCTGATTTTACCAACGAATAGCGACATCACTTGCGTGTGCAGGTATGGGCAGTATCTAGATGCGATCATCGGCGATAAATATCGACCGATATTTTTGTATCGATATCAGTATCGCTGAATCCCCGAATAGAATAAATTGAATGTCGGTATCGTTGAGCCCTTTTCTCCCAGGATCCATACAAAATATATAATCAATACTTATTCACAATGAATATAACCATGAACATTTTATAATGAAATTAACGATAATTTTTGAATGAATATCAAAGTTTGTGTAATACCAACTGTTTCACTCGAGATTCATCTCGCTCAAGATACGTATTCCAACAAGTTGTGCTTCGGCCGTGCCTCGGCGATTTAGAATAGTGTCGTTGAGTAGTCGCGATGCAATTTACAGATTCAACGATGTTCTCATCCAGTCGGTGCAAACAGAAGTGAGTCATAATGCCCGAGCGCAGCAGACTGCACGCTTAATTGTGTAGCTCGCAGCTTCTATACCTCGATTGTTACAGCTTATGATGGCCACTATAGCAAACATCTAAATACCATGACTACAGACGAGTTATCACCCTCAAAAAGCTGCATCTGCAAATTTACCTTTTCTGGCTTATCCGACAGCCCTCTACCCAACGGCGGTGACCCTCAATGGCATCCGCTCAATGATTCACTAATTATATCATTTTTTTTTGTCGGACATATGTAGAATTTACCATATACCTCATCTGCCGTAGTGATGCTGACATGATGCTTAAGTAAAAATAAGTGGATAAATGAGTTGATGTTGTAATTTAGGGTACGTGTCATGAGCAGAGTATAGTTTAAGCTACTATACTGCGCCATCCAACCCACTGTGGGAGAATCTCTGGACGCCGGAGGGCTGGTTGTCACTCGACGCTAGCTCAGTGACATAAGGACAGTAATGAACGTTTAGCCGATCTCCGATGTTCATTTCATGAGATTTATTGGTTATCATACCAAGATTTTAGATTACTAGCGGTTGTCTCAGCGTCGTCTTTCAGCGCATTCAGGTCTGAAGGTTTTCGGAGAAGCAATATTTGAACATAATCGGCTTACATTACCATTTTGGCTTGATTTTTTGGTAATTTACAGTCGATGTCATTTACAAAAACCAGAAACGACAAAGGGCCAAGTAATATCTATCCAATTGATTAATTACCTCGCAACAAACAAGTTGTTCAATGACTTCCGGTATGCTTATCGGCGATAATTGTCATCAGAAGACGCACTTAGGAGCATAACTGAAGATCTGTGCGAGAACTTTGATAAGGGGCAGATATCTCTGCTGGTATTGCTAAACTTATCGAAAGCATTCGACAGTGAAGCCATATAATTATTTTTGCCAAGCTTCGCTACATGGGAATAGACCCTACTTTGGTTCGGAAGTTATCTGATGAATCGGCAACAATCAGTTAAACTCGATAACGCAACTATGTCAAATTCGACCACCGTTGCCTTTGGGGTCCCTCAAGGTTCGATACTTGGCCCTTTGTCTTTCCTGGTTTATGTAAATGACATCGACTGTCAATTACCAAAAAATAAAGCGAAAATGGTAACGTACGCCGACGATGTTCAAATATTGCTTTCCCGAAAACCGTCAAATCTGAATGCACTGAAAGACGACGCTGAGACAGCCGTAAGTACTCTGAAATCTTGGAGTGATAAAAATAGCTCAAGCTCATTTCTGAAAAAAATCAAAATGCCTCTTGTTCGGCTCGAACTCGAAAAAAAGCATTTCCAATGAATCTCTCTATCAGGATGGGCAAGTCTAACATTCTTATTGAAGAAAAAGTTATAATTCTGGTAGTATGGTTTGACCCCAATCTTTCTTTGAAACACCACGTAACTACTCTGTGTTCCAAGTTGAATGGAACACTTTTGTTCCTGAACTTCGCAAAAAAAGCAATTAGACTTCAAATCAAGATTACTGATTGTCTACGCTTTAGTATTTTCCAATATTAACTACTGTCTTTTAATTTGGGGTAAATGGGCCAAAACTGAAAGAAAAAAGTGCAACGTTGTATAAACTTTCTAGCAAGAATAACATGCGGTGCTAACTACAGAAAACGAGGCCACGTAAGTCCTCTCCTCGAAAAAATACAGTGGCTCAATATCGACAACAAACTGGCAGTCCATGAGTAGATCAGAATTCATAAAGAACTTCTAGAAAAACATTCACCCGGCAGCCAAAGGCACATATATTTTAGAGGTGAAAAGAACAATCGATTCACAAGAAATAATGATACTCTGCACGTTGAACACACAGGAAATCAGAAACTGCCTGTAGAGCTTCTTCGATAACTGTACCAAAATCCTGTAACAACCTCCCAACAAGCCTCAGGAATTTTAAATCCAACATCGATTGACCGATCAATTCAAAACCGAAACTTTGCCCACAAACATAAGCTAAATGCATAATACCAGTAACCAGATGATGCATTCTGTTCAAGAGCATGTCCGAAAATAACACCACCATAACTCTGAACATTGAGACACCATTTAATCGTTTTTACCCTGACGATACATATGATTTCTTAGGTTGCTACCGATCAGAATTGTCTTTGTCAATTACCATAAGTGTTAATGAGCGTTTTGTCTATTACGATGTTTAAAATGTCTTTGAATTGTTATATTTCAATTAAAATACGAGCTTAGTCTTTTCGAGGAACGATAGGCAGCTTCCAACTTTGACAAAGGTTAACTCGATTTTAATATAATTCATTGAATTATTGCCAACAATTACCGTACCATTTTTGATGATACAAAAATTGCCTATAAGCTAATATTTCGCTTGTTCTTCTAAAACAGAAATATATTCATCTGACTTGTCTACTCCATCATTGTATTATTCTGATTGTCAATCATTAGATCAATTCCTTGCGGTCATGGAGTGTGTATATTGTATATTCATTTGTTTGGTATGTATTCAATGTATAACTTTTTTGTATAACTTATGTCGCCTATTCACCCTTTCATTATTCATACAATGTTTTAAACACATCTTTACAATATGTTAGCGCTTTTCGATTTCCCAACCCGATGTAGTATTCATATTTTCTGTATAATTCATGTCGTCCATCCACACATTTGTCATCGTATAATAAAGTAGACTTCTCATTACAATATATTAGCACATTTTGATGTCTCAACCCCATGTTCTTGGGACTCGAACCACGTGCATGTGTGATTTCCCACCCCATGTACTTGTTATTTTCCACACCCATGTATTTTGTTAATTATCCACCCCATGTATTTCTTATTTTTCAACCCCGCGTTTCACTGGTCTTCCCAACGCTATTCAGTCGTGATTATTTTGTCAAAATAGACATTTTCTGTATGTGCACTGATGATACTATTGTAAATACTATTTCGCTCCATGTAATTCGAACCGGCGACCCCTAGAGATGAGCTGCAACAAATTCATTTTGTTTGCGTTAACTCAAATAGCGTAGTTAAGAATGAAGTTTCATGTCATATTGTATGTCTAAGAATTTATTTTAAAAATTGAAAATTTATTGCCAGACTATGGAAATAAATGATTTAATGATAATAAAAAATGAAAAATAACAGACGTATTTAATTTGTTTCAATAACATTTACGGTTTCTGATGATGCGTATCATCGTGATGTACAATGTGGTAGGAAAAATTGATCTGATTTTGTATTATCCACAAGTGTATGTATAGAGTATGAGAAAATGATTAAAGAGGTGGCGCGGTGACGTAACGCGAGTAGTTGCTGACGGTCGCCGCTGCCCGAACGTTATCGGTAATTTGCATGTCGCACTCTGTTTTTTGTGCGCTGGCTGGAGGTTCTTGTTCATTTTTGTTATCGTCTACTCAGTTGTCTGATTGCTACTAGCAAGTTAGGTGTCATTGGTCAGAGCGCACTCTTTAATCTTTTCACTGGCGGAAGGTTTTGAGTCATGTTCGGCGTTGTGCACTCTGGTATGCGTAAGCTGGCCGAATGCGATGCGTCATTTTGCATTGCGACCGCTGTCTGCACCCTGGCAGAATGTTCTGGGAAATTTCTTACCTCACACTCCGTTTTCCGCCCGATGGGGGAATGGTACGTGTCTCTGTGTTGACGGCGTGCTGTGTTTTGTTGGTCAACGGCGGTATTGATCAGATTAGCAGGTCTAAATCAATTTTGATTCCTTGCGGCAGTCATTTTGCTTTCGGGAGTTGCATTATTACGAGTTACTGTAAGTTTATAAGTTGAAAATTGGAACCCATCTCCGAATGAAGTGCCTTACATAGCAAAACAACAATACCCTAATCATGAGAACATGTAAGGTCGGAATTGCTTTTCATCATAAACTTGTAATTTACAAAAAAAAAAAAAGCACATCTCTTACTTTGTGTACATGTTCTATTTCAAATGACTGACATGGGGAAAACAAGATCCGTATACTTAAAATATCTACGATCTCATTCTTTTGTAAGATAGTATTCACACTTAGTATTACTACAGGCTCGTTACTTACTTATCTCTGAAAAAACTTAAAATTTGCCAGCTCGGTGGCCGTGCGGGTAGCTTATCGGCCTCTCCTTACGAAAGACTTCCATTGGAAGCAGAAGGCTGTTGTTTCAGGACTATCTGACTGATAGTGAAACATTTTGGCTGGTCTCGTAATTGATCGAGAGCATGCCCAAAAGCGCCGAGGGTAAAAAAAGGCTACTATGTGGCAGATACGTTGTAGCCTGCAGAATAAAATAGAAATAGCCTAAATTCGAATTCAAAATTCAGAACATCCTAATTCCCCATCTGATTTTGCTGTCGCTACAATTGACGGAGACGTCCTCTCAAAGCTGAGATATTCTAGTGTCAGACATAGAACAATTAATGAACAGTACACACCCCATTGAAAACTGATTTTAGATGAAGGTCTTTGCATTATCGGACCGATTTTGGAGACAAATGACCTTACATTTAATAATGTCCAAGGTACTCGCATATTTTAGTTACCACATCCGCCATTTAAGGACACGACACGACATAGTATCAATTCAAGTAGTCAGTAAACATCCACAGTGTTAAATCACAATCGTCTATCGTCCTCCGAAGCGCAAGGCTGCCGATGAAACCGATTTATACAACACCTCGTCGATTTCGTCACAACAGAACACACACAGTATATTGTTTGGCGACTTCAATATCCCTAGACAAATGCACAGCCACTTATCAACGCCTGATTTTTTTTTCTGACGATGAGTTCATGACCCAAATGGTAAAATACCTTCATGAGGCAACAATATTCTCGATCTTCTATCAAGTGCAGGTGACTCTCATGTCACGAACGTCGAAGTGGGCTAGCCAATCGGAACTAGCAATCATAACTGCTTCGTTCCATATAAAAGCTCAAGTTGGAAACGTCAATAGATTGCATAAACATCTCTAACTTGAGATTAGCTAACGTAGATGGTTTTAGAGAGTCAATTGTGTTCAGCGGATTTAACCATTGGATAATACGTCAGTCAATAGTCAAACATTTTTTTAGCTTTACCTAAAAATATTGAACATGAGCATAATCCGAGCAAAAACAGGCGATCAACAGTCAACCAGTCTAAATAGTGGAAAGGAGAATTGCAGTATCTTCAGTCGCTGACGTCAGCAAACCAGTAGACAAAACAACATCACCTACTTGATTACTCTGTAAAAATGAATTTATAATCAGCAGAAGAGTTGTGAGGAAGGTCCTGCAACCTCACAATATAGATAATCAAATTGTTAATGTTGGACGAACGGCAAAATTGATCCGAATCAATATTTGAGTTATATAATTAAGAATAAACCACATAACCCTGCATATCCATAAAATGTACTGAAAGAGAACTTGGGCACTCAAATAAATCAATATAAGCAAATAAAGATGACAAGCAGGCGTCAAAACATAGCAAACAAAAGCCCATAAGCTAAAAAACTGCATACAAAAATATGCTAACATAAATAGAGAAGCAAAGTAAAACGGAAACTATGAGCAGAAATGAAAAGAACAAAGGCATGCATACTCAGCAAGCCTAAGACAAAGAACTTACCCTGTGTAGTAGCCGTAACATGCATTGGTGTATTACACAAGCAGGTAGGCCGGCAAGCATTAAGTGCAATGGAAGAGTATTCATGTAAGATTAACTCTGAAACAAACTGAAACGTGATTTATTAAATGGATCCAGCATATTTAACAAACATCAATCATGTGAAACATGCCAACACATTGACTGAACAAGCAAATGGATAGCTTGGGGGAATGAGAACCAGCCAGCTAACAACAACACACCTTATCGAGAAAACAGTGTAACTGCTCCCATCCACATACAAACACTTAATGCCCCCCATCACTGAATGTGTTGAGCAGTGGGGTAAGAATATCAACAGTTATCAAATTAAAATGTTTGTAATAATTTACGGGTAGCCGCTGGTTCCCAATATTGGCGTCGTGGCCTGGATGCCGGTCCTTTCTTCTCATTTGCTTTCGATTTTTGTTGTAAAGATTTTATCAATGAATGAGTCTGATAATGGATCATTCTGGAAGGTCATGAGCGCCTGCTCACATATTTTCCATATAAAGCACTAATTGTATTAAAAAACGCAAAACTTTAGCTCTAAATAAGTCTTCCCCTTTACATTTAAATAATGTACGACAATTTATTACCTGGCTCTAAATAACGCCCGCTAGATTTTTTTTTTTTTAACGTTCGAGCAATTCACATTTGATCAGTATTTATAAGCAATTATTATTTACTGCTAGACATTAGTATTGCAGATGCATTGGTGCATTGATATTTCCGAATGAAACATAAAATGTGCTATGTTGTGGAAAACTGAGCAAGGCCTCTCAGGGCTTAAAATTATCACAATCAAATGGATTGGTCCCTTCCTGGAAAAATGGTAAATTGCGTGTGTTATTTGCTCGCAATGAATACACATTTGTAAGCAGACATCTCATTCAGAACTGTTGTCGAAAAAAAAATGCATTGCAAACATTAAAACCAAAGAGATATGATATCGTTCAATTCGTTGCTCTCGTGGCGTGTCATAGGTTGAAAAATGTCGACTCCCAACCACCATTTTTTTTATTAGTTAACTCAGTTGCAGGAATTTTGAGGCTGAATGCAACGGCATTTTTCCACTGCACATATTAGCAGTTTGATGAACTCAAGTTACGGTACATGAATTGAAGATTACTACAACTATTTGGGAGAGGTTAGATGGGTTTCTCTAAAGATTAATAAAACATTTTATAATGAGACTTCACGAGAGAAACGTTCATGTAACTTTCAACGGAGGTGTCCCGATTGTAATTTCATATAAGGGTGTCCTTGAGAGCATTAATTTATTTTGTCCCCTATTAAAATTAAAATTTGGTATTTTTTTTTAGCAATAGTTCGCTAATCGACACTGGATCTTAAATCCATGAAAATGCATTATAAACTTTGTATAAAATTATAAACTATATAATGATGTAGTATTTCAAAATATTTGCATAGTAATCTCTCCAATTCACACGAACCGACCCCACTCCGAAGCAGCTTCTGTAGCGTTACCTCAATCGATGATGGTGACAGTTTCAATTACGGCGAAGATTTCTCGGGAGGTTTTCAATAAATCAAAGACATAATGAGTCGGTAATCTGACCATTCGGGGCGGAATAAACGGAAAAAAAAAATCAGAGGGGGGTAACGAGCCTGCAGGTCATGTAATTAATACAAATGAGCATTACAAACAACTACTTATCAAAAAGATTAAATTTTATGGCGATCACGTTAAAAAAATATTTGAAAATATATTCACAAGGGAAACCATCCCAGCTTAATAGATTGCTGAGATAAACACATGACCGCAAGATTAGATAGTTGTATTGGATATCACTCTCTGGTTGTCCTCTGCAACATTTATCTGCGCAATTCGAAATCACTCGTAAATTTTGATCAATTGGATATAAAATAACGTGTGCTTCAGTTATCGTGATTGAAGTGCATCCATGTCCACTGAAGATTACACAAAAAAGTCATTAATGATTTAAACTGTCTATCAGAAATCACACTAATTTGCAAATTGCGTGGACAACTTTCTAATTGTAGTACTGCTGATCAGTGGTGGACAGATGCGCTGATCGAATGATTATCAAACGTGCTATACTCTTGATAGTAGAATAAGACATACCAGTGGAACATAGCACTGTGCTATCCCAAAAAAACTGTGTCTCCCCAGTGAAGCGGTATTTTTTATAGGAACTACGAATATGAAACAAAAAGAGAGCCGATTCTCATGAGATAATTGGTTAGCCTGTGGATGCTTTAAACAGGTGAAAACGTAAACATTCTGCCCATACAAAGTGACGTCACCGTCACGTGTTCCTTCTTTGCGTGCTTGAGGAGAGGTTGGTTTCTGGGATCTCCAGGAAAATAAGAATAGGGCAACAAAGTTTTACTGAGGATGTTTCCCGTCTCACATCAAGAATTTTAGTAAGAGGAAAAGAGAAACTACATCGACGGTGTACCGAAACTACATCAACGGTCCACAGTACTAACGGAGAAATAATAATATTGAAGAGCTATTATGAACTGCCAACACGCCTCATCTCGTCCAAACAACCCCAAGATCCAGCCCTCCTTCTCAAAATCCTCGACTTCGGTTGACCTCTAAGCCCGCCCTTACGGCTTACCTAACATACCCCCACACACTACCCCCACTCCCACAATCAGACACCCCGCATGACTCTCCTACCGCACACACAACGCAGTGTTGCCAGCCAACCAGACTTCTGTTTATCTCGCCCTGCCCTGCCCTGCCCTTCCCATGTGAGCTGTGACCACAGCCTTCCTGCCTTGCTAACGATACCCCCCCCCCTGCCTCGCCTCTCAGCTGACTTGACACACCCGTCACAGCTAATCTGGATACTCGCCCAAATATTGCTAATAGTGCTGATAAAGAGTGCGTGTAATGAGTATTAAATGTAACCCCCCCAAACGAAAAAATTGTTCATCTGTGTTAATATTCTAATGATATTGTAATGATATTGTAATGAACAGGAACTGATCCCACAAGAAACCTTTTCTGCCTGACTAACATCTGGAAAAAAACTAAGGAAATTGAGGGCCTAATCGTAAAGGAAAGGATACCATTTTCTAAACGAATTATAAATTAAGTCGGAGTTAATGACGTGTCTCAGAGAGAATAGACCAGGAGAAGGTACAAAACCATGTTAAAAAAGGTCAAAAGTTCACACGAGAAATAAACACGTCACTGGCATCTTGCACCATCCGAATCAAAGCCGATACAAGTTAAGCAAGATGATCTTTCGTAACAATCGCCTAGCAACTTTCAGCAGAAAACAGAAAATCCCTTTCTCTGATCATTGGGAAACGATGATTGACGCAGAATACTATAATTTTAATGGAATCAAAAACAAGGCTCGCATAAACACGCATGGACTTCATGCTATCGGGAACATAAAAAAAGCGCTGGTATTGTCACCGAAAAGAAGGCAAAAAACGTATTTGATATCATACCCTCAACACCGCCAGCAGTACCTGACGAGATGATCCAACGGCATTCACCCGTTTCAACACTGGATACACAACAAATACTAGGGCCCATCAAAACACCACCGAAGGTCTTAGCAAAAAAGTTCTTGTCATCAGTCCAGTCCGAGTTAGAGGCAACAGTCGCCGCTCCGCTCGTACAACCTGGGTAATCGAAAACGAAAGTCATGGCTCCGACACAAGGTCTCATATTAGAAAAAAGATTAAGTCAAGAAAATCAAGTTAATGTGACCAACGGTACTATCAAATGTTTCTGTGTGAACGCTAGAAGTCTCCGAGCTATAATCGAGAAACTAGGTATCCCTGCGATGAATGAATGTATCGACATAATAGCAATCACAGAATCGTGAATGGAATTGAGCACCAGGCCTTATTCAGGCGAATTTAATTTCCCCGGTCCCTCACTATTCCACAAAGATAGATAAGACCGAGAGGTTGGGGAGTGATGTTTCTCGTAAAAAACACTCTGCAAATATTAGGTGTCACTATAACTAACAGCAGACACGACATAGTATCAATCCAAGTAGTCGGGAAACCTACATAAAAAATGTCAAATCACCCTCGTCTACCGACCCCCAAAAATGCAATGTTGCAGATGACATCGATCTTTAAAACACCCTCATCGATGTCGTCACATCACAACACATCATAGTGCTTGGAGACTTCAATATTCCCGACATTGATTGGGAAACTAACGAATGCACTGTCACTGGCCAATGTCTGATTGATTTTGCAGTCGATAAGTTCATGACCTAAATGGTGACGACACCTACAAGAGGTAGCAATATTCTTGATCCCCTATTTTGTGCAAGCGACCCTCATGAAAAAAACGTCGAAGTGGGCGAACCACTGGGAACCGGCGATCACAACTTTATTAGGTTTCTGATAGATCTCGAGTTTAAAATGTCAACAAACTGCGAAAAAGTCCCTGACTTCTGATAAGCCAATTTAAGAGAGTCAATTGCATCAGCAGATATAACCCTTGGACAAGAGGTCAATCAATCGCTTAACAATTTCTTGACTGCACTTGTAAATATCGAATATGAGCATATCATGAGCAAAAACAGGCAAACAGCAGCCAATCTGCCTAAGTACTGGAGAGGGGGATTGTAGCGTCTTCAGTCACGAAAGAAAGCAAATCACTCGATACAACTACAACAGAAACATCCACATGACGACGTAGCAAAAAATGAATACAAAATCAGCGGAAGAGATCTAAAGGTAGTCTAGAAACGTAAGAAGTATTGTGAAAATTAAATTGCCTCTAATGTCAAAACTTATCCGAAACAATTTTTTTGTTACATGTCAAGTAAAAAAACTCAAGATCTGTAATTGGGCCTCTCGAGAACGATGATGGTGAACTAGAAACGGACGACACCAAAATGAGTATCCTACTTAATGAATACTTTTGTTCTGTTTTTACGTCAGAGAATCAGGATAATCCTCATCCCTAGGATATCATTGCGGAAAGATGAATTGAAGTCCTCAGCACAGTGAATTTTTTACCCGAAGAAGTTATTAAATATATAAATAAACCCAAAATTCTGAAAGAGACTAGAAACGTAATCGCCGAACATTTATCAAACATTTTCACCTAATCTCTCACAAATGGCACCTGTTCCTTTAAATGGAAAGAAGTCAATGTTACCCCAATCAGTCATTGGCAAATTGATGGAAAGTTTAAATTGATGAAAAGTTTGATAGCGGATAAATGTACAGTACTTTTAGAATCAAACAAACTGGCGACACTCAGCATGGCTTTAGACACAACCGTTCCTGTCTTACGAACCTGCTACTTTTTTGCAAGAATATGATAGAAGTCCACAACACAAAATCTCCAATTGATATGATTTACCTTGGTTTTCAAAAGGCATTTGAAAAAGTTCCTCACAAGCGCCTAGTTAGTAAATTGCACAGCATCGAGCTTAACAACTGGATAAAATGCTGGCTTACGGACAGGCATCAGCGAGTTGTTCTTAACGGAGCTTCCTCCTCCTGGGGTAATGTCACAAGCGGCGTGCCTAAAGGATCCGTGTTTGGTTCAGTTCTCTTTATAATATTCATTAACGATATTGATAGCAACGTACTCTCGAACATTAGCCAGTTTGCAGACGAAACTAAGATAGGAAGAAGAGTACAAAGTGAACTAGAGTGTCAGCTGATTGCGAACCAATCAGTGTTGATTGGTTCGCAATGTGGCAAATGAAATTTAACGAAGACAAATGTAAAGATATGCACAGAGGTCCTCATAACCTCAGACACGAATGTTCAATGCCCGTAAAAAAATTCTTTCCTGTCATCTAAAAAATATTTAGGTGTCATCATTACTAACGACTCAAAAAGTAGCAAGCAATGTAACGATGCCGCCATGAAAGGCAACAAAATGCTAGGTATAAATTACCGCACAATTTTCGTTTAGAAACAACGACATTGTGGTCAAGTTATACGATGCATTTGTTAGACCACATCGCGAGTATTCCGTTCAATTTTTGTGTCCGTATCCTTGATATTACGTTATTAAATTAGATAAGGTTCAACGCAGAGCTACCAATCTCATCCCTTCGCTGCGGAATAAATCGTAGGAAGACAGGATACTTGAAATCAATCTTCATTCGCTAGAGAAACGTAGAATCCGAGCTGACATGATTGAAGTGTGGAAAATTATGAAAGGTAAGGAAAACGTTATAGATACGAGCGGAGTGACTAGAAACAATGGATACAAAATCTTTGGGAAACGTTTCTCACTCGACATAACGGGCAAATTCTTCACGTATAGAGTTGTCGAAGAATGGGACAAACTTCCAGCGGAAGTTGTAAACAGCAATACAATCAACACGTGTAGGTCTCGGTTCGATATATTCTGCAAAAAATGCCGATAAACAGCAAAACCGTTCCTATATAAAAACAGAAATTGCACATGAAGCTCTCATAGAAGTTCTACTTCACAACTTGCTATCTTGGTATAAAAAGCAACCTAGTTTGGGCCAATAGCCCTGTCGTTGTCTTCCTACACTTGTAAACACTTGTAAACGTGTATTGCTTGCAGCTGTTAAAAACTTGACAAAGTAATCATATACACATATATATATGATAACTCTTCATTTCCACCAGCTTAGCGCTCAGTCTTTCCACACTTCTGTAGAATGATTCGATTTCATGGGTGCTGCATCTCAGGATAATAAAAGACATTCATTTCTGGATGAAGCGAAAACTAACGGCCATATTTGATAAAAATTGCCCAACGTATCGGACGTCCTACTGCGACCATACTCAAGCGAGCAATAAATAAGCGGATGTCAGAGATACACGATAGGTACAGATACCGACTAGCAAATAAAATAATATGACAATTCTCATCAATACAGAATTTAGGAACCTACAATATAAACACAATCTTTAGTTATAATGAACAATTAAAATAGCAACAATTAACCTATTTCGATACGAACAAATAGGATACAAAACGGAATACTCCAAGGACTCAACATTAAGTCGACTTAGAAGACAAAAGGGAATCCGATAGAAAGACATTTCTGATTCCCTTTTGTCTTCCGAACAGACTGGATAAAATTAACGGCTGAGAAGCAAAGTTTCATAACTATATTCGGGTTCTTGTAGAGAGAACATTGAACAGCTGAGATTGATGTGCAACTTCTTCCTCAGCTCTTCAAATATTTTTCCAAATAGACTGGATAAAATATTCATTACGCCGATGTAATCCTCCTGAATGTACATTATTTAATGCAAAAATATCTTCAACGGAAACCTCACTTCACATTATTGTTCAGAGAAATACACTTTGAAGGTGCTGAACGTTTTCCCTGTCCCTCATTGTGGAACATCAACTCCCTCACTTCAACATTTTTTTCTCACGTTAGCTTTACATAAGCCCACAGCAAAAACTTGCCGTCGGTTGAACGAACTGACCCTTTTCAAAACTCGTTGTCAGTGCGCTTCTCTGCCAGTCACCGTCGATGTTGCCCAAAACCGATCATGATCATGAAATCAAACACAGCGTTTCGAGACAGTCTTGTGTGTTTCTCATTCACGAGCGTGTTGTACACAAGCTCTGCTGACATTTTGATAGGACTTCATCAGTAACTAAATCACCAAGAACACGTTGGAGTCTTGGGAAATATGAATTCGTTGATGTTTCTAGATTTCTTGTGTTAAAATTTGTAGCGTAATTTAATTACCACGACGTTTGTGTTCAGTGTGAAAAAAATTAGAATTGCACAGAATATTCATATCTAAACTCCTCATGTGTTATTTATGTATAAAATATAGGCTCCAGTACGCAGCCAAATCCCATCATAACGGAATATTTTTTTATTCGAATTCTGATAACGACGGTTGCTTTTTTTATTATGATAATGCAATAATACCGGAGCCACAATTTGCATACGCGAGAGGCTCTGCAAAGAGCGTTTCCTAGTTCTTCCATTGGACTACGAACAAAACTATCATTCGATAATATATATGCTGGATGAAGCTCTACACTTTCATTGCTACTGATATAATTCAGTTCAAAATGGAGTCCTTGCCGCAAGCTGTTGCACCTTAGAAATGTATGTTTCGGGACCACCAAAAAAATGGTTTTCGTTGAATACGAGAATGTCAAGAAAGTTCATAGAAATACGTCTTCACCTTTACCTCGGGATTAAAAGAGCAAGTCTTTTGACAATTGACGGCTGCATGTGATGATAGCTGCAGTAGGAGTAGTATATAGATAGCTGTGAACGCCCTGGAGATCGTATAGCTGAAAACGACCTGGAGATCGTATAGCTGAGAAGACCCCCTTGTACATATTAGGTTGGCTGTATGTGTAGTATATATTCTTTTGTAATAGTATACTTATTTAGTTATTTATATATCGTATTATTTAATTTTGCAGGCACCTCTGTTATTTCAATGGGTATTTATTGCTCGAACATAAACTGAATCTGCGTATTATTCAATGATGTAGCTCTATCATTATCTAATATAGGTATGTTCACCAAATACGTATTAGTGAAATGCGGAATTATGTATGTTCTTTGTTATTATAGAGCAGAAGTTATACATATGGATTAAATCCAGCCGTTTTTGCCATTGTATGTATTTCACAGTTGCAATATATCAACATTATCACTGTGGGAAGTTAAATTATATCTTACGTATGACACTGTCATCGCAGGCAGAATACAGTATGAGTTACCTGGCAGCAGTACAGTTCCACTTCCTCGCTAGCATTGCGGTAGACCTCTATCCATCACTGTCAGACTCAGATGCTAACTTGAGACCCTTCTACTCGATAGTGCCCTTAAATTGCTAGTTTTCGTCACTACATGTCATATTTGGAATCATTAATAACTCGCCGTATATATTCCATTCAAGATTTTGTCCGCTTTCTGTTTGGAGTTGAAGAGATATATAAGTTCTACGATACCTTAGGTAACCGAGTGCAACTTCAATTGGATGATATTTAGCGCAATTTTAATGCAAGGCAGTAGGCGTTGTATTGCGATTCATTTCAAGTCATGCTGCATAACTTCAATTTCATTGCTAGGCATTCGAGTTAAATTAAGAAGATTGCAAACAAAACATTTATATGATATATTTTATTGATAATATATTTATGACACCTTTTTTATTAGGGAATTACATGGGTTTACCATTTATACTAATACACATATATGAATCCAAAGGTGGACGTCGGTAACTGTACGATACGTAAGTAAAGTCTCCGGGTGTCTCTCTGGTTCTATCATGATTAGAGAGGACAGAGACACGTTGCGGTCTCAGTTTATCGATGATACCCTCTATTTCTCTTGGAAGTGATACCTAGTTAAGCAACGATAGGTCACCTTTTGTAAACGGTCATTTGATTAGTGTTTTTGCAGTATTTTGATATTTTTTTATTCCAATTATTCTTCATTGTGTATAGTACTTATAGATATTTATTTCCTACGGGTTTCTGTGTAGGGTATACGTGACCACTTGCTTTTTATTCAATAAGGTAATTTTGAGCATTACCTTCCAGGTTAGGTATCAGTACATAGCCCAAATCGGACATATTAACGGAAAAATGTATTAGAGTCATTTAATTAGTACGCTTTTCTCAGGGATATCGGGGTCTACAAAGCGCAATTAAGTGCTGATATATTGATAGGATGAATAAAGATGGGTGGTTTGGTGTGTACAGCGTATAGTCGTGTTTAGTTGTTACATTGTGAATTTTTTTGGGGGGTCTTGATTATTTACAGAATGCAAGTTAAATTGTATTAAGAAAATACACATTGCTCGGTTGTAAGGTAACGATTTAGCTTGTATGAATTGATATTATAGGCGCTTGTCTTATTTTTGGGAATGAAATATACAGTACATTTGGTGATTTGTTACTGGTACATCGGAAGGAAACTACCAGGTGTGGCAGCAATCTGTTCATATCTTGCAATTATGATTGTAGTATTGCGATTTTTTTAGAGATGTATGACGAATCAAAATAATTCTATCATTTTTTTGTTCTATATAGTTTTAATGTAGAAATACTCCTCTTAATTTATTGTAGATCGCTGTTATACATCACTCGCACATACTGCTGGCTTTTCCACCTCATTTTCAATTGGTTAGCTTACGCTTTAGGTTAGCTTACGGTTTTGATTATCGTGTTGATGTATTGACTCTTTCATTAGCCGCTCCAGTTTCTTGTTGGTGGTCCCGTTAACTAGCTGTTTATTGTCGTGATGACTGTTAGCTATGCCTGTTATCTGGCTGTTTATAGTTGATGAGCCTTGTCAGTATGACCACCTGTATGTTCCATACCATAATTTTTCCCGTGTAGATTCCATTTTCTGCATGACAATACATGTTTTTTAGTCTTGTAATATAATTATTTTGTACTGTATTTGGGGTTTCACTGGAATGTGATATGGTTACCCGCGTTAGAGGTATTACTTTATTATGCATCAAATCAGTGTTGTTTTATAAGTCACATATTTTTCGGGATGACTGTTATGATGTAATGTTAGGAAACGATCTTAGTCATGAACCAGATCACATGGAATATGGGAGTAGGATTTATCATCTGGGTGTGGTAGGATACACTGTATATCATAGTCAATCATTGTCGGGAAGGGTAGAGTAGAGAATTTTATTTTGTTATTTTAAAGTTGTTGGATGATTATGATTGGTTATATTTGAAATATACCTGTATTAGGTATAAGTTCACCTAATTTCATATGTTTGGTAAAAAATTCGCTTAATAGGATGTAAAGGTCCAAAATATTGGAATGTTTGCCTTTCGACATTGGATTATGATGGGTCCGGTTCCAAGTCGTCTTGGAGAACTAGTCTACCGGATTTGTGTAGAGTGTTAGCGTTAAAATTCTTCATCTTAATTATGTTATCCGCTCGCATGTCTTCACTAGATGCGTATTCCCTCATGTCATACTTTTATAATGGTTTGTGAACCGTTCGAAGTTTATACACTTAGAAATTATTGATTAATTCAGGCTTTATTATGAGATTGCGTTCCAATTCAGATTATCTGACTTATTTGAGCATTCACTAAATCCATTTTAGCAGTTTTCACTAAAGGCTTGTGATGATGACCGTTAAGCTAATCCATCCTTACCTACCTATTCGAACGAAGAAATACTATTTATTTTCCGTTTCTTATTTATGTTAGATATTTCTTCATTGATTTAATCTTTATTCATATCAAATCTACCCACTTGGCGCTATAGTTTTACCAAACTTTAGCAGATTGTGTAGCTTCACTTA
>SDVV010006859.1:0-18150 GCA_016164225.1 Gammarus roeselii
AAACAACCATAACCTGAGTCACAAGTTATAACAATCTGTCTAGTTGTTTGTTCTCTCATCTTGAAAAGAGACTGCTGCTTTTCTAAGTAATAGCTAATGATTGGGCAAAACCTGTCCACATTCATCAATACCATGCATTGCAGACAACACCATAGTAAAGTGAAGGATATGAGAGACGTAGAAACAGTTCAAGCTGATATAAAAGGAAATCTTCAATTAGGCTGGTAAAGACTACATGTAACTAACTCAACATATCTAAACTTAAACTACTAAAATATAGATAAGATACAGACCTAAACACAGAGAACAGAATTTTCTTATTATTCAAGAAATAATGCAACCATTGGTGCTGAATAAAGTCTGCGTAATTTTGACACACAAATGCAGAACGCGGCTTCTTTAAATGAACAAATTGCCGAGGTTGAGGCTAGTGGTAGAAGACTTTACCCTAGCTATGAGTGACTTTCCATCACAAGAAATAATTATGTAGAACTGCTCTCTACTCTGGATCCCACAGAAAGGTCTGGAAAGATTTGAAGCAGTTCAAAGGAGCCTTGCCTCAAAAATTACAAATGGAAAAACAAAATATATATGCCAGATTGAAAGTTTTGAGACCATACTCAATGAAGATCTTTTGAAAGTTTCATGGTCATAAACATATGAAATATTCTGGAAGGCTAGCTACTCAGTCAAGTTAAAAAAAAAAATGTAAAATGAGGTAACAATGAGAAACCAGGCATGGATTGACAAGATGTGTTACTTCAAACTGCCAAAACTGATGGTCAGCCTAAAGATGCCAACCGTAGCATTCCACAGTTTCACGAACCAGGCACCTCATATTCAATCAAATGCCACTGGAAATATGGGACATCAAACATGTGTTGCAATTGTCAGCCACAGCAAACATTTTGGGTTTCAAAATTGATTGGACACGTACTTCAGATGTGTTCTGATCAACCTTCAATCAGTGGGAAAACTCTCTGCTCATCCGCAAAATCAATACTTCATTCAATGTGCAAAAGTGGTAATGGTAGTTTCTTCTGTTTTCGACCGGAGTTCCAACGCGTAGTCACTGAGTGCTCCCCTGTAGGGCACGATGATCCGTTGATTCTGCACAGCTTCGTGCACGAGGTTAAGTAAAAGTTCACAATTAATACGCAGGGAGGACAGCGAGTTAGGAACAGAGATGATTCAAACCTTGTTGGTTTCACACGACTTCGTATAGTCCGGTGTTTTCCGAAAGCGATCAGTTTTCTATGGTGTTCTGTTTCTGTGAGTAGGCGTTGTAAGTTGGACGGGGGGCTCAAGAAGGCTCGTCGGGCTGCTACGAGTGCATCGCAATCCATAAGTAAGTTTTCCACACTGATTGCCACTTGGTGGTAACAGGGGCATGGTGATGCGTCCGGTCCCATTTCAACATTCATTAGGTGATAGTAGGTTTTCCACGTGTCCCGTGCATAGACGGTTAATGAACACTTGGTCTCCCCTATTAGAAAACCTGGCGTCCCACTCTCCCACGGATGGTTCAACTGCAAGCATTTTTTGCCCACTCTGTTGCCAAGAGTTGTTCCATCGTGATGTTATCCGTGAGTTGATGACTGGGAACCATGGGGGTCTCGATAATGTAAGGAGATGAATTGTTCTTGCTGGGTAGACACCCGTTTAGCGATAAAATCTGCGCGCTCGTTTCCTCTTATTCCCACGTGTCCAGGGATCCAGCAAAACTCGGTCGCTTGGCCCGTCTCTGAGTTTTCAGCTGAAAATATAACATAATTGGGGAGGCGGTCACTATTTGTAATGGCAATTGCCAATTCGAGTGCGTGCAGCTCTGCAGAAAATACAGAGGCTTCTTGGGGTAGGGTGGCCGAACGTGAGGTCCTTTAGCCTACGGCGGCAGCTCCCACTCCGTCCGATGTTTTGGAGCCGTCTGTGTATATATGCCGGTGCTCAGAGTACTGTTCATCAAGTAGTCGCGAAAATTCTCTACGGTACGTGTTGGTTGGTGTTGTTGCTTTAGGGTATGTTTGCAAATCTTTGTTGACCAGCGGTGGACTGATCATCCAAGTTGGTGTGTTGATTTTAAGAATTCGATAGGAGAATGAAGGCTTGAATGCTTTGTGACTGATGTTCAGCAAGGTCAGTAAGTTGTCAACACGTAGAGAAAAGGGTGGGCATATGTTCTTCTTAGCAGCAAAGAGGCGTTTATCGAGAATGTTGGTGACGTCACTGAGTGCTGGGCTATTGATGAAGCTCCTTGTCTTGAAATAGTACTGTAGTGAGAGTTCGTCTTCCGGAGCGGAAGAGGAAGCTCGTTAGCAAGCACGTTCAGGAATTCGATGGGTGTGGAATGAAACGCGCCGGTTGTGATACGCAAGGCGTTATTTACGATGATGGAGAGGTTCAAGGGTGGTTTTGGCTGCTGAACCGTAAACAATTGCTCCGTAGTCAATGCGCGAGTGTATCATTGTTCTGAATAACGTCATGCCGGTATCCATATCGGCTCCGAATTTCAAGGATGTTACAGAGAGGATAAGTCCGGTTGCCTTTTTGCAGCGAGTCTCCAGGGCTGTAATATGAGGTCGTCATGTGAGTTTGGGGTCCCACACAAGACCGAGGAATTTTATTGATTCATCGTATACTAGCGGAGTGTTGTTCAACGTTATGGCTGGTTTTAGGTGTAAGCCGGGCACATGAGTAAAGTGCATGCTTTTCGTTTTGGAGGGCGAGGATCTGAATCCGTTTAAGGAGGCCCACTTCCCAGCTAGGTTTAGACATTTTTGGAGTTCCTGTTGAATTGTCAAGAGGCTAGGGTGCCTGTAGCTTATTTGAAGTTCGACCACGTATAGTGATGAAAGCAATCTTCCATCGCGCTGGAGAATGTCTGCTATCTGGTCGATATCGAGTATAAAAAGAGGGACACTGAGGACGCTTCCTTGGGGGACGCCCATTTCTTACGGATAGGATGGTGACAGGGTGTCACTGGCCTCAACCCTGAAGGTGCGATTTTGCAAGAATTGGTGGATGTAACGCGGTAAGTGGCCTCTCAGTCCTTTGCGGAGATCCTTCATGATGCCATATTTCCAGTTAGTATCGTATGCTTTTTCGACGTCGAAAAATTTAGAAACCACGTGTTCCCCTCGGACAAATGCCTGTCTAATGTCAGATTCCAGTCTTACAAGATGGTTCGTCGGAGAGTGGCGCTTGCGGCCACCACATTGGATGCTGTTCAGACCTGCATGCGTATCAAGGTAGACGACAAGGCGCATGTTCATCATTCTTTCCATGGTCTTGCAGAGGACGCTGGTAAGAGCGATAGTTATGTGGATCACCATGGAATTTCTTGGGTTTGGGTACTGGGATTGATCGGTAAAAAATGAGTTTGAATACAGAGTGTTGAACACATTTAAAAAGTGCTCACATGCGCCATCTGGGAGATTCTTGATCATGTTCATGTGCACCCGGTCTGGCCCAGGTGAAGTTTCAGTGTATGGTCTATGGCGCACTGTAGTTCGTCGAGGGAGGAAGTTTTTTTGTAGACCTCTTCGTTTCTAGAAGTGAAGTCAAGATGTTCACTTTCTCGCAAGTCCTTTTCCCGTTTGAAAGTGGCAGTGTAGTTTGTTGATTGCGTTATCAGGCATAAAGTCTGAGCTAGTTTATTTGCGATTTCCGCGTGGGAAGAATAAGTTCTGCCTGCGTCTGAAAGGATGTTAATAGGTCGCTAGGGTTTTCCCAGGATACGTCGGATTTTTTCCCACACTTGGGAGAGGGGGGTGTTTCGATTAATAGTGTTGACTAACTGAGCCCAGCTTTCCCGTTTCTTCTCCACTCAAAGTTGTCGGTATACAGCAGATGCCCTTTCCCACGCTACTCGGTTCCTGGTGGACCGTGCACGTCGGCAGGCATTGTATAGCCTTTCACGCTTTTCTCTTGCTTCTTGCACCTTTCGGCACCACTGTGGTTTCATAAAGAAGGTTGAAGGGGCATATTGGGGAATGCTTGCCTCGGCTGCAGCTTGAAACTTTTCGTATAGTTGGACGACGAGGTCGTGTTCCGAAACGTTTTCGGGGAAGCCATCCATATCGCTCCACGCGATGTGTGCTGAGTATTCCACCCAGCTGGCTTTCCGGTAGTTGAATCGAAGTTCTTGTGGAGTAGGGTTTCTTGGTTGGTTGGAGAGAAGCAATATGATGACTGGGTTATGGTCGCTGTCGCGTATTGAAGGCAAAACTCTCCAATCTAGTTGGGGTGCCATGTGGGGGAGCATATGGATAAATCGATGGCAGTTCCACTTTCAGGACCAGGTTGTGAGTGTTTATGGAGTTAGCCATTATCGCTCCACTGGGATCTGTTCTCACGCATCCCCATGTTTCATGGTAGCTGTTGAAGTCTCCAAGGAGGAGTATTTGACGAGGGCAGTTGGTTTATCAATTCAGTCATTAGTGCTTTTGAGAGGTCATGGCTTCGTGACGAGTAGATGGATACCACTGTTATTGGTGGCCTTGAGACGCATATCTTTATAGCGATAGCTTGAAGTTCTGTCCTCAGGGGAAGGGAGAGGTGAGATACGCTTAGGTGGATCGTAAGTGCCTCTCCGCCGTGAGCAGTGACGTTGGTGTGGCCGTCACGGTAGTATATGATATATTGGGGGATTCTGAAGGTGTCGGTCTCTCGGAGTTTGATCTCTTGGAGGCGTATCGCCAAAGGTTTATGGGTGTCGATCAAGGATAGTTATTCGTCTTTCTTGTTTCCGAGTCCCTGGCAGTTCCACTGAGGTATTTTTGTGTTCATTTTGAAGGCTGTTCACACTCAGACATTGATGATCTAGAGTGGTTGCATGATTTGCTGGAGCTTTTGTGGTGTTGGCGTTTTTGAGTTAGCTCCGGTGGTTCAGGTGCGGGAGTCTTCACGGGAGTGTCGCCTTCGGTGGAAGGCGGTCTGCTGTGATTGCTGCGGTCGCGACTGCGAGTGCTCTTGTGGGAGGACGAGTGTTTGTGCTCTTTGTGCTTGCTTCGTGAGCGCGTGCGCTATTTTTCTGTGATAGCCTTTTTGATCTGCGTGGGTGGTTGTGTGGAGTGCGAGCTATTTGGGACAGGTAAGGTGACTGGTTGTTCACAGGTCTCGCGTATAAGTTTTTCAAGATAAGGGCCGTCGTTGAGGCCGTGATCTTTCTCGCTGGCGGCCTGTTCGTGAGTCGGGTTTGTTAACGGGGGATCGTGTCCCTCGCAGTGGTTTTCCACAAATGGAGCCGCATTTGAGATTGTTCGAGATAGTTCTGGATTCTTGTCCTGGCGGGCTGTTTTTTGAGAGTTGTTACTGACCTTTTTTCTCAGTGGCGCCTGGGTATTGGAGGCCTCTTCATCTTTTTTACCTTTTCGTTTTTATAGTATTGAGCCTTGCTGCGTGGTCAACTGCGGGGGATGCCTCCATCTCGGCGTCCTCCTGGGCATCGCATAAATTATTTCTAGGACTGTGCATCTCTGGTGCAGGGGCGGTCGCTGGACTGAGTGAGGAAGCACTGCAGCCAGGTAGGAGTGTAGGAGTCTTGCTACGATGTTGTTCTGATGATGTGTAGGTTGAATCGATGAATTGATGATTTGACTGCTTTGGCATAATTGAGGCAGTTTGGGTTATTGTCTTGACAGATTTAGATGGCTCGTCTCTGTGTAACTCTGCATTCGTTTTCTGTGATTGTAATTTCTTTTTGGTCCATGTATCCTGTGCAGTCGCGGTCGCTTGCCTCATGGTAGCATGAGCAGTGGTAACATTTAGGGTAGCTGGCTGTGCATTCTTTTCTGTCGCGCTCGCCGGCGCACTTCCTGCAACGTTGGGGTGTATGCGACTGGCAATATGCGATGACGTGACCGTTTTCAAGGCATTTTTTGTCCATTGGGGGCCATGTTGCTACTGGGTTCTTCTTTGTTCCCCAGGGATTACTATGAATTCCGGTGCGTCGTATCCTGGGAAGGTAATTTGGTAAGCGGTAGAAATCGCGTTACGTGATTTTATCCATGTTGCTTGACGGACTTTGGTAATTCCGTAATCCTCAGCCAGACCTTCAGCGAAAACACTGAGGTCGGTTGTTGGTGTGTAACGGGAGGTGTATATAATTCGTTTGGTATCGTTGAAGGACGGATGTGTTCCACCAGTAACTTTCAGTTGGTTTATGTGGGTAATCTTTTGTATAGCGTTACTTTGTTCGCGTTCTACGCCGTAGGCCAGATATTTCTTTCCCAGTCGTTTAATTTTTTTCGGTTTTCCTCCAAGTTGTTCGGTTAGAGACTTCATCATCATAAATGGATTAGTTGAAAAAGCAACTTTGCTTACACCACTTTCTGGGTGGGGAAGAGCGCATCGAAACTACAGCCTCTCGTCGCCCGAGCCCGTGATCTATCTGGTAATGGAGGATCGCGCTATCCGTCTCATCCTCTGGGCAATCTCTATGTCCGGTAGGGTGTCCGTTTACATTGAAGTAAAACCTGTGCGGTTCTTTGGACTGGCGCGACTGGGGATCTTCCCGTTTGTCATGGTTGTCTTGGGAGTATGAGCATCGTTGCTTACCATTACAGTTTCCACTCGATGTCCGTATTTCTGGCATTTATAACATCGCATCGGACGTCTCTCGAATGGTGTAACCTTGGTTTTGGTGGCGCAGAAGGGAATGTTTAGGTATTTAGGTGTTTAGGTGGAGTAGGGCAGTTGAATTTTAGTATTAGGGCTGTGGTGGTCTCTCTTCTTGGTGTGATCTTTGGTGCAATTCTTGCTTCAACAACTCAGTTTTTGTATTGAATGAGTCCAGTGATGTACTCCTCGATTTCCTCCTTCGGGATTTCTTCAACGTAGATCAAACCTGAACTTGTAGAGAAAGTCGGGTGTGGCGCTATTTTGCATGATTTTTCACAGTCTAGTTTTGGAGAGAATTGTGACACTTTAAAGTTTTGTGTCTACTGTGATGGCAAAGCCTTCGTTGCTGCTGGTGGCGACGATCAAGACTTGGCGGCCAGTGAAAGAGCCCTGTTCTTTTTGCAGAGTGTATATATATAGACAAATATCGGGTCTGTCTTTGGCGTCAAACGTGATCTTCAGGTGTTCGGGAGGAGTATGACTATTGTTGAACAAGTTGTGTTCATTAAATAGCATGTATTGCTTCCTCCTTGCAGCTTTTGGAGCTCGGTTGGAGTTTTTGTAGGGTGGAGACTTGCTGAAGTTGTCGTCGGACGTAGAGGTAGAGGTACTTGCGTGAGTTGCGGGTTCTTTAGTTTGTTGGTTCTTTACGAGTTCGTGGATATGGAGAAAAATGGCCCTGACATGACCCTCCAGCCTTGTTAGACGGTCGTCACTTGCGCTAGGTTCTGCAACGAAAACTTCTGCTTCCTGATCAGGGAGGCCGGTCGTTTGGTCTAGCAGATTCCTGATTTCCTGGACGTTCCTGGTTAACTCGTTGATGTGGTCGTCTCTCTGGTCATCTTCAGCTGAGCTGGCGCTGGTCATCGTGGAGAGGCTGACGTTCTTAGCCGTTGGAATCTTGGTTTTCGTCACTTTGGAGGGGGTGCTGGTCCTCCCGGGTGGGGCTTCCTCCTTCCCCCCATTGGACCCCTGGTTCGTGCCAGGGGTCAGGGGGGCTCACTCTTAAAGGCCTCTTGACCAGCTTTACCGCTTCTAACCTTAACTGAACACTTTGCAAGAAAAACAAACGCGCGGTCTAAGATCTCTGAAAAGATCGGTTAATAATCAGTACGTGAACAAACGCAAATTCCTGTGCAAATGTGACAGCAACATGCGAATGATACCACAGCATGAGTAGTCTCCCCACAGGTGTGGGTCAGGTGGCAGCTATGTTGTAACCAGCTCAGTAATGAAGAGCCTTCAAGTATCAAAGTAAGTCTAGAGTGAAGAGCCTTCAAGTATCAAAGGAAGTATTATTGATCACAACATTGAAAACTGAAGCAGCTGCAGCATAGCCAGAAGTGGCACCAAGGAGGATGAACGTACCTTAATGATGGGCACATACTCCCGTAGATGCGGGTCACTGAGGTAGTGTTCCAGGAGATTATCAGCTCTGAACTCTCGAGTCTTGTTAAGTGGCACAAAACTGATGTCTTTAGGAGGCAGGGCGTTGTAAGTGAAGGGACCAGTAATAGTATCCAAGTCATGGGTACCTGTAACAATACAAATTCGAAACATCAAAAACTTGGATTCAAAGAGCAGTCTTTTTTATAATATTTGTGCAATGCCACAATAAAATTATTCCAAGATTTTACAAACATTTAGGCTACACAAAAAAAATTACTATAATTATATATATATAGCATTTTGAAATCTGATTAAACTTTTGTCTGTTTTTTCAAGTAAGAGCCATTGAATGAAGTGGGTTCAATTATACAAATACAAAGTTTTTGGTCAAGTGAATAGGATATTACATCTTTTTTTTTTTACTGTACAGTAGCAGGATATATAAAAAAAATGAGTACAGCTGCAAAGCCTCACTCCCACTCCAACCAATAAATTAAATTCAGAAATTTAAAAATAGGAATGACAAAGTGCTAGCTACCTCAAAATTAGTAGCTGATCAATCATACATTACAACTACTCCTAGAAGTCCTTTCTCGATACTAGAATGATGTCAATATTTTTTTCATGAGGTATAATTGATACCTCATGAAAATAAAATCTTCAATGAGAGTTTTTGTTACCTTGTGAGAAACGTAAGCAAGCAGGAGTTAAAAAACGCAACAAGAATTCAATTATGATAAGTTGATGCAAGTTACATTAAAGTGATGACATAGATCTGATTATACACCATGTTGATTTCTTGGTCCTTGACCTCCATTGTTAAGCATTAGCACATCAGGTTGCTAATTCTCCCAACCCACCAATAGCGACGAGAGTGCGCTTCCTTGCAATGTTCTGGTGTAGTTTGTCCTGAAGTGCAATGAAAGAGTCGTACACGGCCTGTGTAAAGGTGAGGTCGCGCAGCACTGCGCCCACCACAAATTGACGAACCTTTATGGACCAATATTAACCTTTAATGCTGATGATATTACAATAAACTTCAACTTTTCTTGATTTATTGGTAGAATTTTAACTTTTCTTGATTTATTGGTAGAATTATCAGTAGCTGTAAGTAGGATCATGAGGAGATATTGATATAAAATTATTAAAATCAACTGAAAAACCTAATAGAAGTAACTCATTCAAGAAATTATAGGGTTTTGCTACACATTTGAATGACAAATGTCAACATATCAATGGTCATTTTCATTGAAACAATTGAGGAAGGTGAGCAAGCATTTCTTAGAATGCCTTCCACACTTATGGGCATAATAGTATGATGCTGTCATGTCCGATTGAGAGCAAGTCTTCTTCCAACAAAGTTTCTTATTCCACACATAGTTCTAAAGGACTGGATTGTGCCAGCTACATTTTCATCCGATCTCTTAAGTTAAGCAATTTAGAAATTTCAACGAGTTGAAACTTTTTAGCCTGAGGCCTCAACATCCCTTGATATTAGCTATAAAAACGTGAGTATTGCATTGTAGATAATTTCACACAATACATGCAGTTGACAGCCAATGTTTTGCTATTGCTCCCATAGGGACAGGTGTTTAGCCAAAGTCAGTTGTCAGCCAGCAGCCACAAAGTAGAGATAAAGAATAGAGCTCATCTCCACAAGAGCCTCAACCCAAATCATTGCAAGTATTGTCATAGGGCATGAAGATCATTCATTCTGGTAGGTTTGCACACTTCCATGAGCAAAAACCGTGACTTTATCAGAGTTGAATTCAAAATAACCTTCCAATTGTTGTATTGGAACTTGCATCACAACTTTCCCCTAATCTTGTGCTTCTATGTCACAGAAAGAGCAGAGCTCAGCCTGACCAGCAATTTCGCCATTGCATCACCAGCTGAGTTATCACCTCGAGCTGAAGTGTCTGTTCATCATTGACTGAAGGACCCAAGCAGGAGTGACCACTTGGAAGCGCAGTGCACCTGACTACAAGGGCGAGTGCTGTGTATCAACTCGTAGGTGGTTTTCCATTGGCAGGATTTCTGGTCGCATTATTTTGATAGAATTGTTTCTGCGAGGTAACATACGGTGAATTTAAAGGTTCTTCTCGGTTTTCATTCAATAACTGGTTTTCATTCATAAGAGTTGGTAATCAAATAAGAGTACTTTAAATTGCAAGAGTCGAATGGGACTGAACTAATTGTTGTTATATTTGGCGCTAAATGACCAATGTGCAAGTTCAATAAAATAACTACTACAGTTTCATTTCCAACACACATTTTACGAGTCTCAGAAGAACCTATTGATTTCATATTTCATTTGACTATTTTTCAAAGTGCAATCTTTGTATATCAATTGATTTCTCACATAGTAGGACGAGTAGTTCAAACTAATATAATCTTGATAGAGATGCATCCCTAAATCTGATCTTATCTAACATTACTTTGAATTTGATTTGAGTTAATGTGCCAAAGATGGATAGACATATAGTTGGTTTGTGTACATTGTTTGATATTTGTATCAACCTATCCTGTTTCTTTCACAAGAAGCCTCAAAGCTTTATCCACCACCACACCTACACAATTCCCAATTATCTATTATTACTGGGTTTTGCTATGGTGTAGCTATATGTATTTTTCCATATTGTGTTCTGGTGTAAAGGTGTTTTCTGCCTTCGAAGTAATCCCCGGACATCTGCCTTGATGCTGTCCTCTGTAGTTATATGTGGCTATTAATTACACCTAGTGTGTAATGGTCTGGAAGCTACTTTGCTATTGGCGAGATAGCTACTGGATTGGAGGAAATATATACTGTTTCCTATGGAGCAGCAGTGGTTTAACTGTGTTGCCTTAATAAGTATAATTGCCACATCTGGCTGTAAATGCAGTACAAGTGACTTGGTGAGCATTTTGAACTGAGTCATGTTGCGGATTATTCAAAACTGTTATGGGTGGTTGTTGGATATATTCAGAGATCTATTTTAATAGTGCAAAGACTCATAACGACCTAATAGTAATGCTAGTGTTTCAAACGGCATGTTATTGGTGTAATGATGCAGAACAGCATGGTGGTATGAGTGGAGCATGGAAAATATCAGTCAATGGTATTTATTATTGGTTGATCAATGAACCACTGTTTGGTTGTTTGTGTTTTCAGAATAGTAGTTTATGAGTCATTACTGAAGTTATAAATTATATAGTTTTAAGTGGTAAAATTTATTCAATCCAAGAGAATCTACATACAAATAGATTACAGCAGTTTCTGTTAATTGGAGTTGGAAGGTTGTATTTAGATCAACAGATGGTGGATTGATACCCCTTTGCTCACAACTGAGTCATCAGGATTGAGTTTGTTAGACTGAGGGGGGTTGATAGTGTAGTTGCTATTCAATCTTTTGGAAGCTTTATTCCTGGTCCATTTCTCTTTGCCTCTACTTCAACTACTAAAAATATTCTTGCCCTTCTGTTTAAAGTGAATGGTCAAGAAGCATTCCTGTTCTGACTAACTTCACTTTGGTCCTTGCCTCTTGTTGTCAATTTTAGGTTCCCTTTCTAATCCATGTGGCAGGTCAGAATAGGAGTATTTATTACTTCCTATGACCTGTATTTAAAGTTAGGGTTTAGTTTATATGCTTTGCCACACAGTGGATAGCACGCTTGGGATTGTTGCTTCATTAGTTACTGGGGTCCAAGCCCTAATCAACAAGTTGCTCCCTCTTTGGAATACAGATCTCTTGGGGTCCATGATATCCAATAGGAGTGGGCAATTATCATGGTGGTGGATACATTGAAGAGAAGCACCTCGAAACTGAAGAAATATAACAATTTATATTAGTTGATGGGTACAGCTGCAGCTCCTTTGAGCATACAGAATACCTTGGCTCTGTGGAGGACCCATTGCAATCATTGGTATTTACTGGTAATACATCAGGAATTAGGGATATGTTTATAAGAAAGATACATGACTGAAAAGAAGAAATAATATAAAAGACTGAACGAAGCAGCAAAAAAAAGTTCTTCCATAGATCATTTGAAAGAAAATAATACTTTATAGTGCACCCAAAAACTGTTGAATTACAGCCATATTCAATACCACTGTTGACAATTACATTATAGTATTTACACCTTAAGTAAGCTGCTATTTTGTAGCATAATATGCCAATTGAAATAAGATGCAACTTACAGCACAATACAATACTAAAGGCTGCTAATTGTTTTTATAATATTTAGCCTTGATAAATTGTTGAATTGTGGCATAATATTCATTAAAAATAAATCTATCGGTTGCAGCATTAAGTTGATAGCTGTCAAATAATTTTGGCAATTGATAGTCAGGAGCCATAATGAATATCTATGATACTCTGGCAATATAAGCATAGAATTAATAGAGCAGTCATAGTTTAATAAATGAATAAGTTTAAAAAAAGCATAAAAAACACATGGCAGTTGTAGCATGATTAATAAATGAGATTGAGTCATCAATAATAATGAGCCATGTGAAGACAAAAATCATAGTTATCAAGAAATTAGTGCAATAATAAGTAGCTATGACCATAAGTCAATTTATTGTAGTAAACTACAGCATATAGCTGCAGGGTTTCTACCAGCAATTGCAGTAATTTTAATTTGAGTAGTTATTTAAATAATATTTTGTCAAGTTACTATTAAAGAAGCACTGGGTTTCTGTAGGAATATATAATATTTGAGCAATACCATTAGTGCACATTTACTGTAACAAATGAAATAAAGTATTTGATTAGCAAGCCAACTATTAAATTTGTTGCTGGAAAGTGGTGATGTATGGAAGAGGTGGGCCGAGTATTTTGATGAGTTGTTGAATGTCGAGAATGACTGAGAAGCTGACATTAATGCTGTGGGTGGTGGTGCTGGGATGCCAGTTTTGGGAGAAAGGCTTGTTGCGGGCATTACCAGGGAAGAGGTGCAGGAGGCGGTGGACATTATGAAAGCAGGGAAAGCCCCTGTTTGGATTTTGTTGCGACCAATTGCCTGAAGAAGGGTGGAGTAATGATTGTCAAATGGTTGGTGAGGTTACTGAACTTGTTTTGTGGCAGGCCTGGTACCGATTGAGTGGCGCAGTGCCAGCATTGTTCCGCTATGTTAGGGCAGAGGAGATAAAAATTAATTGCTGCAACTTGAGAGGTATCAGTCTGTTATATGCGGTTGGTAAGTAGCACGGGAGAGTGCTGATCAAAAGGGTTAGAGACTATGGACTGCGCAATTGGAGAGGAACAGTCTGGCTTTAGGAGTGGTAGAGGGTGAACCAATCAGATTTTAGCAGTGATACAGGTCTGTGAGAAGTACCTTGCCAAAGGAAAGGATGTGTTCTGGGCCTTCATGGATCTGGAGAAGGCATACGACAGGATTGACAGGGAAGCGCTGTGGAGGGTGTTGCATTTGTATGGAGTGGGCGGACATCTGTAGAAAGCGGTGCAGAGTTTCTGTGCTGACAGCCGAGCATGTGTCTGAGTGGGAAGCGAGGTGACTGATTGGTTCACAGTGAAAGTGGGACTGAGACAAGGCTGCGTGATGTCTCCCTGGCTGTTCAACCTCTATATGGATGGAGTGGTCAGGGAGGTGAACGCAAGTGTGCTGGGTCGTGGCTTGGAACTGTTGGAAGCAAATGGGAGGAGTTGGCAGTTGAGCCAGTTGCTATTTGCTGATGATACAGCCCTGGTTGCGGATTCAGAGGAGAAGCTATGTAGGCTAGAGTCTGAGTTTGGTAGAGTGTGTAAGAGGAGGAATCTTTGAGTGAACGTGGGTAAGTGTTAAGTAGTGTGATGGTCAAGGACTGTCGATGTGAGTAAAATTAATGTCCCACACCATAAATGGAGAGCTTTTGGAGGAAGTTCAGTGTTTCAAGTATCTGGGCTCGCTCCCATGTGGAGATAACTGAACTAGTGGAAACTGAAGTGAAGGTGAGAGTGAAGGAGGGATGTAAAGTGTTGGGTACACTAAAGAGTGTAATTAGCTGTAGGACGTTGGGGATGGAAGCAAAGAGAGGGCTGTACAAGGGTGTTGTTGTCCCAACTGTGCTCTACGGAGCTGAGGCTTGGGGGGTGAGAGCAGAGGAGAGAAGAAGGTTGAATGCTTTCAAGATGAAATGTTTGAGGAGCATGGCTGGAGCAACGCTGAGAGACCGGATCACCAACGACGTGGTTCAAATCAGAACAGGGGTGGTGAAGAAGTTGGAAGACAGAGTGGATTTGCCTGTTCTGAGATGGTTCGGGCACATTGAGAGGATGGATGAAGGTAGATTGGTGAAAAGGGTGATGAATGCGGAGGCGACTGGTCGCAGGCCTAGAGGTAGACCAAAGTTGGGTGGATGGATGGTGTGAAGCAGGCATTGGGAAGGAGAGACATGAATGTGGAGGTGGCAAGAGCGTGCAATGAACAGGCCTGAGTGGAGAATGGTTGTGAATGGTTGATTTTGACGCTGCTCTGATGTGCTTTCCCGCCCTTGGCATCCCGCTGTCGGGATGGTCGTGGGTGGGGGGGCCCGCAATTATGATGCGGAGGAGGCAAACTAGTGAAAACTGTTGGGCCCTGCTGCTGACGACAGATCCTCGGACTGCACTCGTGACCCAGAGTGTATGTTGAGAGGGTACCAGCTGGACCCTTTAGCACAAAAGGGCTAAGTTGTGTGAGTGTGAGCGTATGAGGGTGTGAGGTGAGCCTTGCCATCGGCCACTCCCCTTTCTGGGGGATGAGGCCTAGTGTCTGTATCTGTATCTTCAAGTTGGTGCTATTAAATTAGGGTATTATAATATTATTACTATTCAATAATCTTGAACCTCTTCAGGCATATCATTTGAATTTATTCATTTATATTTTTTCTTGCTTCTGATAATTTTACTAGTTCAAAAAAGTGTTTCAACATTTAGGATTTTAGTCAGAGAAGTTTTTTTTTCACAACAATGCAAGGTACTGGCCTAATTGATCCACAATATGATCACTGCTACTTGTGTTTGTGTGGGCTAGATTCCTGGAATAATAACTGGGAATTTATATTACTGAAGATCACAAGATAGTAACTCAGAGTGGTGTCACAACATCGTGGTGCACATGCATGTTGATGTGTACATGAACGGAAAAGGTTTGAATGCAGCTACATAGACAGACTATCCTCTCTGTGCACTGTGGGGTGATGAGACCATCCCACCTGCACCTATATTTGGAATTTACACTTCTTTGTATGGTTTGGTATATTTTACAATAGCAATTAGCTTTTTTGGTAGGTTAGGCCCATGAGTAAGCTTTGTAGGTTGCACAGGGGATTTAAGAAGGCTCATTGGGCTGCTGCAAGTGCCTTGCACTCAATCAGCAAGTGTTTCATACAGATTGTCACCTTGTGGCAACTGTGGCATGGTGGTGCATACAGTTCTTTATCTATATCCATTAGGTGGTTGAGAGTTATCCACATGTGTTTGTGCATAAGGGGTTGGTCTCTCATGTTGGAGAACTTGGTTTCCCATTCTCCAACCAAGGCTTCAACATGAAGCATTTTTTGTCTGCTTTGCACACGGGACACGGTCCTGTCCTGCACTGTGGGGGTGTCAAGGCTCTATGCTATATCACAGAAATCCATCTGAATATTCCAATAATTGTAATTTCTTGCTTAACACAGAATAAAGTAGGCACAAGAGTAAAGTTCAATGCATTCTTATAAAGTAATATGGACGTAAAGGAACACGGAGGGAGGACAACTTGCTCAGAATTGGACATGAGAAACTTCACTACTGTTATGCCCTTTTCATCTAGGAGCCATTTTAAATAAGCTGTTAATAACAGATAAATGCAGTGACTTGTAAAGATTAGATAGCAAAATACCTGAGCAGTGGCCGATTTGACAATAATTTGATACTGGTCAGGATGTCTAGCTGGACTGAGGCTGTAGTGAGGGCTCTTCATATTCCCCAAGTAGATGTTGAGTGCCTGTCCAATGCCTTCCAAACAAAGCAGATCATATCTACAAACATGAAATAAAGGAACATTGTTTATTATTAATTAGCTACACAACATTGCTCCATCAGTCAATACACCTACAAATTATCCTCAATTAGCAATTACAATTTTATAATACTTTTCTACTATTCTTCTTCTAAAGTGATAGCAACTGTTTCCCATCAAACTTATAAATGCTGCAGTTAAGACTATAATATTTAGCCATCTCTATCAACCATCAACAAAGTTCTGGCAAATTGCAAATTTTAGTAAAGATTTATCTGCATGCAACTGACTTTCTTCTCATGATGTTGCCTCAACATTCTATTCTTCCTCTAATAGATTTATGATCTGCCATCTACAACATGAAGGCTTAAAAAAAGTTTTTTAAATCATTTGCTTTTGCTATCAACCCTACATTTCAACCTTAATGGTCATCATACAGGCAGTTAGCTAAGTGCGTACATACGTTTTTAAATTATTGTAACAATTAGTGAAGTTGTTTTTTAATAAACAAATCAGTATAGCTACAATTTAATCATCACTGAATCAACATTCAATTCAGTAACTATCAAATCAACTTCCTTCTCAGCAGAAGAATAACTCCTTGACAAAATATTTTTTTTTGAAGTTAGGGTTTAGGCCTAGCTATTATTGCTAACTACTTAGTAGGCAAAGCAAAGCAAATTCAAATAACGAACTATTATGGAGACTGTGCCTACCGTACTAGAGTAGTTACTAATTATTATTTGACCTAAATTGTGACAAGGGAAACTAGTTAATTTGTCCTGTTTTGAGAAACAAACTCTTAACTATGTCAAATATTTGTGAGCTAGATTTAAACCTGTTGTCATGACTTATGAAACTCATAACAGGCTGGCTTATGAAATCAAAATTATTTTATATTTAAACAGATTTATTTTACTCACGCATACAAGTCTTGTTTGCAATATAACTACGGTACTCACCTATTGGCTCCTACTTCAATTTTATAGGAAGTTGATCCATCATCCTCTTTCACAATTTCATCAACTTCAATCCCAAACTGGAAACACACTTCATCAAATTCTTCATCACCTAGGAAGAAACAAATATGAAATTATTTCAACATAGCAAGCTTGTTTAGGAGCATTAAAACTAGGTTGCAAAAAAAGCAGTCTAGATCATAATTAAATAATTCACTAAGAATTGAAATTCATAAACCAACCAGAAATATTGTAGCTAGCTATAAATGAATTATTGTATATTTTCATGCCATTAGATATGTTTGCATACAATAGTGTGCTTTGAACAGAATTCAATTGTTTTGTAGCATATGTCATCTGAAAGTATATGACCAGAAAAAATTAATCCACAGCTAGTTTCAAAATGCATAGCTAATTTCTTCAGCTAAGAATACCATAGCTAGGTTTCCTTCATATTTAGCTATGTTACAGAAATTAAATAGTTCTGTACAGAAATGCAAAAAATACCTAGTCCATGCCATATGTTGTATTTTCAAAAAATTTGTTCAATCATTTCAAGAAAATAGTTCATCTAATCAGACTTGAATAATAATTGTTTCAGAAGGTGAAAAAATGCCTTCCAGTACTGCGAGTTGACATTTATTGAAAAAAGTAAATTTATACCATGAAAATAATTTGAAAAACTGCCCTTACAACCATCAAGAAAGAAGACCCCAGCACTGGACAAACATCTAAGTGACCTGACAGATGAAAAAATGCAATGTATACTTTTATTAAACTGATATATGCTGGTTCACACATGCTCTTTCTATTGGTAGTGATAACTGGGGCAATTCCGCATGATCAACAAACACCCTGGGGTGATACCATACCTAGCATGCCTTGTATTCATGCTAATGCAATTAGTTTGCTATAGAATTGAAAAAATAATTTGTTCACTTGTTCAATTGTACATTTGAAAAATATTGTTTCTTGTGTAATATTTGCTCATTTACTGATACTTCAGGGTAGCTGAAGTATCAGTAGATATTTGCTCATTTACTTCAGGGTGCAGACGGCCGAGGTGGTGCAGACGGCCGAGGTGGTGCAGACGGCCGAGGTGGTGCAGACGGCCGAGGTGGTGCGGACGGCCGAGGTGGTGCGGACGGCCGAGGTGGTGCGGACGGCCGAGGTGGTGCGGACGGCCGAGGTGGTGCAGACGGCCGAGGTGGTGCAGACG
>SDVV010006860.1:0-18150 GCA_016164225.1 Gammarus roeselii
ATAGACGCATGGCAAGACATGATGATAGACGCATGGCAAGACATGATGATAGACGCATGGCAAGACATGATGATAGACGCATGGCAAGACATGATAATAGACGCATGGCAAGACATGATGATAGACGCATGGCAAAACATGATAATAGACGCATGGCAAGATATGATGATAGACGCATGGCAAGACATGATGATAGACGCATGGCAAGACATGATGATAGGCGCACAAAGCATTTGCCCTGGGAAACATACGCTCTGCGTTGCTTCACCCATCGAATTATATTCAAGTAAAATAATAAAACTATATTCTATTTGTTGATCCAAGTTAAATGAACTTGAAACCATAAGTAAAAAAAACGAATCCATCTGGAAAATATTCATATGGCAATTTCAATCGCAAAATTCTCTTTACAGCATCCGATCCAGGAACATGATCTTAGTAAAGGGATATGACCTTCTAAGAAAATCAACGACTCTCAATAGCTATGCGGTATGCAGACCGTAGGTAGCTACTGCTATGCCATGCATAGTACCCCATGGGAGTACGCACGCGCTGAAGTTAATGAATTGACACGTACACGTGTGCCTAACGCACACGTGTATTGCACACCAGGTGACCTGAAACCAGCATCACACCTACATCTATAGGCACAGGTGTAAGGGGGCACTGAGCTAGAGTATGTCTAGTAGGTAGCCACCTATGACACTGGGCTAGTAGGTAGCCACCTATGCCACTGGGCTAGTAGGTAGCCACCTATGCCACTGGGTTCGAACTCAGTAGGAGTTGGGGATACAGAGAGGCAATTCTGACCATCTTTCTAAATTGCCGTTAATGTGATGGAATATTCGAGAATGAATATTCATGAGGGAATATTCGTGAGGGAATATTTGTGAGGGAATATTCGTGATGGAATAATCGTGATGGAATAATCGTGAGGGAATAATCGTGAGGGAATAATCGTGAGGGAATAATCGTGAGGGAATAATCGTGAGGGAATAATCGTGAGGGAATAATCGTGAAAGAATAATCGCGATGGAATAATCGTGTGGGAATAATCGCGATGGAAATAATCGTGAGGGAATAATCGTGAGGAAATAACCGTGAGGGAATAATCGTGAGGGAATAATCGCGAGGGAATAATCGCGATGGAATAATCGTGAGGGAATAATCGTGAGAGAATAACCGTGATGGAATAATCGTGATGGAATAATCGTGATTGAATTATCGTGATGGAATAATCATGAGGGAATAATCGTGAGGGAATAATCGTGAGGGAATAATCGCGATGGAATAATCGTGAGGGAATAATCGTGAGGGAATAATCGTGAGGGAATAATCGTGAGGGAATAATCGTGAGCGAATAATCGTGAGCGAATAATCGTGATGGAATGATTATGAGGAAATAATCGTGATGGAATAATCGTGAGGAAATAATCGTGATGGAATAATCGTGATGGAATAATCGCGATGGAATAATCGCGATGGAATAATCGTGATGGAATAATCGTGATGGAATAATCGTGATGGAATAATCGTGATGGAATAATCGTGATTGAATAATTGTGATTGAATAATTGTGATTGTATAATTGTGATTGAATAATCGTGATTGAATAACCGTGAGGGAATAATCGCGATGGAATAATCGTGAGGGAATAATCGCGATGGAATAATCGTGAGGGATTATTCGCGAGGGAATAATCGTGATGGAATAATCGTGATGGAATAATCGTGATGGAATAATCGTGATGGAATAATCGTGATGGAGTAATCGTGAGGGAATAATCGTGAGGGAATAATCGTGAGGGAATAATCGTGAGGGAATAATCGTAGAAACGTTTATTGTGAAACGACAACATGACAGAATCGCCATGAAATTAACATCCACCTCCAAGGTAGGCAGGCCCATTGTTCTCTTACCATCCTGTTGAAATATCTATGACATATAAAAATGAGCGAAGGAGTGAGAGACTATCCATGTCTAATGCTGACTAGCAGTAAAATGAGTAATAAATTGATTTAAAATCATCAAGGGCACAGAAGTACATTTGATCAACTCCACATAATTCAATCTAAATTTGAGTAATCCGCAAAAATTTCCGATATTCGTGGAAGCAACCTTCCACCTGTGCAATGAAGTCGCACACCTGTTCATTGTGCACCGAACTATTCGCTAGGAAACGTAAGCAGTTACAGAGCAATAACTAAAATACTTAAAGACTTAGTTAGTTCATCTTAAAGTTAAATGGTAGTTGGGATACAGGGCCGAAATATGAAGAGAAAGTTAATACCTTAAACAGAAGCCTCATTAGCCTCCTACCACTAACTCTGTAGGAAACTGTGATGATGAAGTCCTTTCTTGACATTTCATAAATTGCACACATTTCCCCCCTGCCCTCCCCCCCCTTTCTTTACCGTTTTACGTAACAACACTTGCTACTTTGTACACTGGCGGTAACAATTGTCGTGAACATACTTAAAACAAATAAAATTTAGAAGTGAATTTTAAAATACAAATTTCAAGGTTCAAATGTAGCTATATTAAACCCTTGGTGCTATGCAGAATCCATTCGAAACCCTGGATATAACTAAAACCTGGATTTAGCTAACTAAAACCTGCGATGTAACTAAACCTAGATGTAACTAAAACCTGGATGTAACTAAAACCTGAATCTAATGTACAAATGTAATTAAAAGTAATATTTAATAGGGTTGTTTTATGGACCACTTTGCTTGTTTTTCCGTTGAATAATGTTACTTCGTTATTTCACATGCCAGTCCTGGTAAGAATACCATTGCGTTACTGATGTCGTTGTTACTAACATGCAAGTCATGGTACGAATACCATTGTGTTGCTGATGTCGTTGACCCTCATTAGCGATTCGTCAGCCGTTGGCACGTGAGGTCAAATCACCTGTACGAGCTACAGGTGTTCAGGACACGTGGTGGGCCCAATTAACCAGGTCAATGGTCGTATTCAACACCTTGCCTTATTCTATCTCATACTTAATTGCATTGAGAAATGATCTATGCATTTACCGCTAATTCGTTAATGAAAGGCCTGTCTAAGAGCCTGAGCCAAAGGAGCACTGTAAAGCATGGTCGACCAAGTGAGCACTAACTTTACAAAGCTTGAAAACATTATATTATCGTAAGAAGCTCCTCTTGAAAAAAAGGCTTCAACGTTATTTAATTGAGCCAAATTGCTGCGTTGGATCTCCAAAGAGGAGTAGACAACGTACGTGGCAAGTGTTTACAGTCTGCTATTTCATTCGATGGAGAGGTGCCTTTGAAAGAGAAATAGAAACATAAATTTCACGTATAAAAAACAAAATCACCCCAAAACTATAGGTGAAATGTTTGTAGACCAGGAGTTTAGGTTAATGGGGGGGGGATCCTTTCCCAATTTTGGTCCAAATTTATGGAGAAACGCAAAGCAAAAGTCTAAAGAATATTTTTTTTAATCCATACATCGAACAAGCTCGCCCTCTGAGGGTAAATTCTGTCTACGCGCCTGCCGCAGACACCTTTTCACCCTATGAGGACCCCCATCACAGAGTTCGTGCTGTAACGGCCACTCTTCCAGATCATACTTATCTGAGTGAGCCCCAACAATATATACAGGGAACAATGCAACCTATGTTGCCCTAGGGATTTGACGCTTTTCACGGGGAACTACAGAGAGAGGAATACTGAGAGAGGAATACTGAGAGAGGAATACTGAGAGAGGAATACTGAGGGAGGAATACTGAGAGAGGAATACTGAGAGAGGAATACTGAGAGAGGAATACTGAGAGAGGAATACTGAGAGAGGAATACTGAGAGAGGAATACTGAGAGAGGAATACTGAGAGAGAAATACTGAGAGAAATACTGAATGTGAAATGCTGAGTGGGAAATAGTGAATGGGAAATAGTGAATGAGAAATAGTGAATGGGAAATAGTGAATGGGAAATACTAAATGAGAAATGCTGAATGGGAAATAGTGAGTGGGAAATAGTGCACGAGAAATGCTGAATGGGAAATAGTGAATGCGGAATACTGAATGGGTCGATCTTTGGTAGCGGTCTCTGATGCAGGTCCTAGGAATAAAACAGGTGGGCTGTAACTGAATAAAATACTAGTTACAAACAAATTTCGCACTAAATTGATATCAATGAAATAAATAGCCGATATTTATTCGCGTAGCAATTCCTAAATGTCAGAACGTGACTTAAATTAGGCGATAATCCAGCGTATTTTTATTGGATAAATACGCCTGGAAAAGTCGAACGCCATCGGTAACGCCAATGGCGATAAATGAATCGCATTAATTAACTACTCAATTAGTGAAAGCATTTAATAACAACGCACGTCAAGGGTAATGTGAACAGCGGTAAATCGAATATATTATTACCTTTTCTGTTAATTAGTGAAGGTGTTTGATAACCCTACATGAACATACCCTCATCAGGACGTTTTGATTAAGGTGGTAGGATTCATCAGTATATTTTGCCATCAGTTCTACACCCATCAAGTGTCGTGTTCTTATATTAATTATATTTGAATAGAACCGAAATTGATAGAACGGATTAGATTCCACAGCCCAACATAGAACTCCTTTCTACTATCACACGGAAAATACTCTGTGAATATTGAAATTATTATAATAAAACTATATTCATAATAATAATTTGTTTCTAGAAAGCCACAGCCAGGAAAAAAATATATATATATTGTGATCTGACGTTAGTTAATGAACCCTTTCACTAACTCCAAAGGTGATTAATTATTTGATTTATTCGTCCCCTTATTACAGACGGCGTCCGACAACAAGCATAGAGTACTGCAAAAAGTCCCTGCCTACCTGTTGCCAGTGCTCCTCAAGGCTGCAGGCTGAGGAGAAGTATCCTGTCTCGTGCACCAGCTGCAGCTCCCCGAAGATGCCTCCAGATGGTAGGATATCCATGACGTCACGCGTTCTAGAGGCGGCTAGTTCACTAAACACGAGGCGAGGAAGAAAGCCTTGCTAACCGCGGTGGTCTTCAGGCGAAAGATGACTTTATAACAACTCAACTTTCTGGATTTGTTTGATTGGGAGTCCCAGTTTAACTGTGATAGTGAACTGTCAAAGATTGTTTACGTCAAGACCCAGTTTAACTGTGATAGTAAACTGCCAAAGATTGTTTACGGTCACCGTATTGAAGTTACATTTACTGTAGTGGTTTACCCTACAAGTTTTATTTGTAGTAAGTAGCTATACTGTGTTAGTAGACTTTCGAAAATGCTCTATGTTTAGTACAGGGATAAGTGTATGAATTCAATCCCTAGATCACTGGGATCAAAGTGATTTATGGATACCTTGAATATTTGCCTATTAAGCTAGGATGAATATTATAGCGTCTTTGAGATGAAATGCTTTGAGCCTGGTCAAAGATAAGTTTTTCGAAATAGCTATACTTTCCGACTTGTTGCTAGGTAAATTGGAGGTGAATTTGTCCCCTGTTGATATTGATTCCTGTAGTAATGTTTGTGTGACGAATTGGAAGAGGTATTTTAAATTGGGTACCCGACCACGTGTCCTGGTAGATTCAAGTGTGCTGGTGGAACAGTGTCCTAGAATAGCACAGAAATCCTGTGGACCAACTCAGGTGTTATTTCTTCAAAGTTTGGCTTAGGGCAGTGAGCAAGCAGATAACTAGGAAGCTTAGTATAAATACGTACGAACACACACTCGGCTACACAGGACAAATCACTCAATACACTTAGCGTACGTATCTATCAAGAACACTTAGAGCATTACTTATATCATTAAATTCATTGACAATTATAAAACACTTGGAAGCGGAAGACTAAGGAAAATACACACTGCAAATTCACAACGTTCATTCTATATATATTTATTTATACATAGCAGAAGGTGCTCCGTTTTTCTAGGGTTCCACACCGAAGTTACCTAGTTACTCAGTGTTGCTAGGTTCCGATGCACCACCAGAGGTTTTGACGCGATTGCTACGGCAGAAGACAGACTACTGATGCCTGTTCACTGTAGTGAGTGTAGGTATCCACGTCATTAATGTGCGTGAGGAAGTGTCCAAGTGCGAAGAAGCGTTAATAAGGTACTACAAGTTTAATCACTTATATTTCCATTCCCAATTATTCCCCTAGAATGGACCGTAGTTGAAGCTATAATGTCTAGGTATAGGCAAGTCTGAACTAATATTGAAGAATCGAAGTGTTTTGGTAATAGTGATGTTGTTGCTATGTTGCACTATCTTGTCTATTTGTTTAAACAGAGCACTGCCATCAATTACACTATTCTCTATCAGCTAACAAGTTCGAAGGCAATCGTCTCGTCTCGGTGTCTAGAATCCAATTGCTTCTTTACAAGACAATTGCTTTTATTATTCGTGTTGCTTTTGATAGCTGGTATGAAGAAATACTTAACTGCCAAGCTCCCACCACCATCTACTCTACAACGTATCTTCACTACACGTTTATTCATCCACGAAAGGTGGGCAGCACTATTCTCAGATATTATCTCATGCTTTTACTCATTAATAAAAGTGAAGTCAACAATGTTAGCGATGATGGTGCTGCAGCCTTCACGGATCCGGTCATAGATCGGGACTTCCTGCTATATGTCATCACCATCACTGTCACGAAACGGCATCACAACATGAACAAACATCACACTGAAAAATTATGACGATTTTTAATCAATCGTTAGAAGCAATCACTTTCATCGTCTTCACTATTATTATCAATGATATTTTCTAACACTTGTTCACCATGGAAAAAATTATAGAAACACCACGCGCGACGACGTATCACAAAAGGAAGAAGGAGAGTGCGTGAACGAAGACGTGACGTTGATACACTTGCAACTGGCAAGAAGGCGACGTGAGCGAACAACGTTGGAACCTGGGAAGCTCGACGACAAGGTTTAGAGCGCGCGACAACACACCCTCACTCGACCGCAGCTCAGAACATACTAAATGCTGTGCCGTCGAAGACTCCTAGACGCGTCCAATCATCATAGGCAAATTCCAAACATGTTTTAACGGATTTACGACAAACGACAGATTATTGGTCTTGCAGGAATAGTGCAGACGGATGGCATTCTATACGATTAATGAATTGTATCAAATGAAATTGGCTGTTATTAGGTCATAAAAGGGAGAGTTTGCAAAACATAATGAAAATGAACCTCACTAGTTGAACATACGAACGTCTGGCGGCAAATGTTCCCTACCATGGCTGGGTTTTACCCCGTATCCGAGATAAGGGTTACCCCAAACTGGAAAAACTGATGACTATACCCTGTCTGGGCAAATTGATCTGGAGCAGATGATTTTTTATCAATAGCCGATATATTTCTCAACTTTTCCATATTTGTATTCGGCGTTCTCAAGATAACCGAACATTGAAGTCCACGTACATCTGCGTTTCTCAAAATGATCGTAGAAAATACGTGAATACGTGGAAATGCGCGAGAATTTATTTTTAAACAGATATAAATAATTCTTTTACATCCTTTTGAATACATTTGGTATTGTGTTTTGTTTTCTTCAAACGTGTATAACATTAATCAATTTTCAAACATTCTAAATTATCTTTAGTTTATTTAAAGAGGTTTTGCAGGTGTGATCGTAAAATTTCATGGGTGCCTTTCGAGCTAATCGACGTCAACGGATTCGCTTACATTGATGCCCTAAAGTGAGTCAACAAATATTTAAATGATTCAACTATCGTTGAGAAGATGTCAAGAAAACGCTGTAGACGTGAAACTACTATTAATATTCATTTTGAAATCTAAAGTCGTACCTACGACGTGGCAACCAGCAAAGCCATGCTGGGTGGGCGGGCGATTGTCAAGTAGTCATAAAATTAGCTTATACAATAACAATAGTCGTATCAATAGTCGTAGCACAACACTTTACGCTAGTGGATAGAAGTGGCACAACACTTTGCGCTGGTGGATAGAAGTGGCACAATACTTTACGCTAGTGGATAGAAATGGCACAACACTTTACGCAAGTGGATAGAAGCGGCACAACACTTTACGCTAGTGGATAGAAGTGGCACAACACTTTACGCTAGTGGATAGAAGTGGCACAACTTTTAACGCTAGTGGATAGAAGTGGCACAACACTTTACGCTAGTGGATAGAAGTGGCACAACACTTTACGCTAGTGGATATAAATGGCACAACACTTTACGCTAGTGGATAGAAGTGGAACAACACTTTAGGCTAGTGGATAGAAGTGGCACAACACTTTACGCTGGTAGATAGAAGTCGCACAACACTTTACGCTAGTAGATAGAAGTGGCACAATACTTTACGCTAGTGGATAGAAGTGGCACAACACTTCACGCTAGTGGATAGAGAACGTACAACGCTTCCTGCTTGTGGATAGAGATCGCACAACTCTTCAAGATGGTCGAATGAGAACGTACACCACAAAACGCTAGAGAATTCTCCGCAGCTTCAACGTAGGGCACGAAAACCATCGGTTCTAATAGCTTCGCTGTCTTCCACTTGCGAAAACTGTGATTTCATCGTAAATAAATAATGTAGACTTTTCTATTGCGGTACTGACACGCTCAGGTTGCGTACAGGAACGGAAAAGGTTATAACGCATCTACAGAAACAGATTATCGTCTCTGTGCATCGTGTGGGGGGGCAGGGGGAACCAAAACGACTGCACCGGTTCTTGCGTAATACGCTGCTTCGTATAGTCCGGTGTGCCTTGCGAAAGCGATTTGCTTTATGCGCTTGCTTGGGTCAGAGGGTAAGCTTTGTAGGTAACACGCGGTATTTAAGACGGCCCGTCGGGCCGCTGCAGTGTTTCAGGCTAATTGCCACTTGGCGTCAACAGGGGCGTGGGGGCGTGTCCGGTCCCATGTCCACGTCCATTAGGTGGATGTGGGTTATCCATGCTGGTTCTGTACACAAGTCGATTGATGAACACTTGGTCTTTTCTGTTGGAGAACGTGGTTTCCCATTTTTCAACCGAGGGTTTAACTGAAAGTAATTTTTGTCCGCTTTGTTGTCATATGTCGTTCCATCGGGTTGTACAGTTTACTCATATGTCGTTCCATCGGGTTGTACAGTTTACTCATATGTCGTTCCATCGGGTTGTACAGTTTACGCATATGTCGTTCCATCGGGTTGTACAGTTTACTCATATGTCGTTCCATCGGATTGTACAGTTTACTCATATGTCGTTCCATCGGGTTGTACAGTTTACTCATATGTCGTTCCATCGGGTTGTACAGTTTACTCATATGTCGTTCCATCGGGTTGTACAGTTAACTCATATGTCGTTCCATCGGGTTGTACAGTTTACTCATATGTCGTTCCATTGGGTTGTACAGTTTACTCATATGTCGTTCCATCGGGTTTTACAGTTTACTCATATGTCGTTCCATCGGGTTGTACAGTTTACTCATATGTCGTTCCATCGGGTTGTACAGTTTACTCATATGGATAGAAATCGAACAACACGTAACGCGGGCGGATAAAGATCGTAGAATGTTTTATGCTACTGGATAGAACGGAACTTTATACTAGTTGATGAAGATCGTAAACACTTTACGCTAGTTGGTTGAGAACGTACAACACTTTGGGCTTGTGGGTAGAGACCGTGCATCACTTTACGCTAATGGATGGAGATCGTACACCACTGTCCGATAGTGGATAGTAAACGTACAAAACTTTACGCTTGTGGATAGAGAGCGAACAACACTTCACGCTAGTGCACATAGAGCGTACAACACTTTACGCTAGTGGATAAAGAACCTACAACACTTAACGCTGGTGGATATAGATCATACACCACTGTACGCTAGTGGATAGAGAACCCACAACGATTAACGCTGGTGGATGGGGATCATACACCACTGAACGCTAGTGGATAGAGAACTTACAACACTTAACGCTCTGTGGATGGAGATCATACACCACTGTACGCTAGTGGATAGAGAACCTACAACACTTAACGCTGGTGGATGGAGATCACACACCACTGTACGCTAGTGGATAGAGAACCTACAACACTTAACGCTGGTGGATGGAGATCATACACCACTGTACGCTAGTGGATCGAGAACCTACAACACTTATCGCTGGTGGATGGAGATCATACACCACTGTACGCTAGTGGATAGAGAACCTACAACACTTAACGCTGGTGGATGGAGATCATACACCACTGTACGTTAGTGGATAGAGAACCTACAACACTTAACGCTGGTGGATGGGGATCATACACCACTGTACACTAGTGGATCGAGAACCTACAACACTTAACGCTGGTGGATGGAGATCATACACCACTGTACGCTAGTGGATAGAGAACCTACAACACTTAACGCCGGTGGATGGAGATCATACACCACTGTACGTTAGTGGATAGAGAACCTACAACACTTAACGCTGGTGGATGGATATCATACACCACTGTACGTTAGTGGATAGAGAACCTACAACATTTAACGCTGGTGGATGGAGATCATACACCACTGTACGCTAGTGGATAGAGAACCTACAACATTTAACGCAGGTGGATGGAGATCATACACCACTGTACGCTAGTGGATAGAGAACCTACAACACTTAACGCTGGTGGATAAAGATTATCGAGAAAGACCGTAAGCTGCTCGTACAGCAATTGATGATGCTTTATATTTACAATATTTCCAGTCACTAATATCCAGCCACTAATGTACAAAAAAACATTATTATGTTATTGTGATTTGTATTTTTATTATTATAAAAGCATTAATTTCAATCATCTGGCAATGAGTTTTCAATTCTCAAGAAATAACATATCAAACTTTTTTATCATATCAACCATTTGTATTTCCGTAATTTTTCCACTATGTGCAAGCCTAGTATGCCTAAATCCATTGAGTTTTGCTGTCTCTCAGAAATTGGTTCATAAAGAGTAAGTCCTTACAACAGTAAGTAAGTCTTATAGAATTGAGTTCATCCCTAGTAGTACAGTATGTTTCTATGCTTATGTGTAGGCGTGGTAACAGAAAAGCAGAAGGTGAATCAAGAAAGTATGCAACCAGTAACATTGCCGTGACGTGTACAGGAATAAAAGTAAACCGATGTTAATTAATCGAAACATTTTAATAAACTGTATTGAAAATTCAGTGAATAAGTGAATGCAAAGGACGGAGAGCATGATGTAAATCCAACGTACGTGCAACGTTAATTAACAATCAACCATCAAATAAAACCAGGATTGTTAATTGGTTTCAAAGAAAAAATGTTTAGGATTGTAGATTAGGGTCATAAAAGTATGTTAGAAGACACATAAAGAAAAATCTACGGTGTTTACTTCGAACATTACAATTGGTATTATTGACAAGGCTATCAGCATTAGACGTAGACTGATTCAAATGGCCTCCTTCCCAGTCAGCAAAAGTCATCGCCTTTGCAAAATGTAATCGGTTAAGTAGTAAAGTGGGTTAACAGCATACCTGCTTCAGTAGGGATAACATTGAATTACCAACATAGTTAGACCACTTTGCACCTAAACCATTATATGAGTGATGAAAAAAATTGTAATTCTGTTCAATAATGGAACATTTAATCGTCTTTACACTTCAGGTGAATTGAAACAGAAACAGAAATGATTAATTTCATTGGGTGTTAAAAAATTCATACCTCCATATTAACAGCGCGAGGATAAGAAGTAAGTACTATAAATGTGAAGAGTTATTCAACAACATTGTAGTATTCATTCATCAGACGTAATAAAAGATGTGCATGTAACAAAGAAGTTAAAAGCTACTCCGGATAATTTATCTTCCAAGCATTTTAAAATAAAAGGAACCCATGCAAATCTATTATTTTTAATGTAACTTTGATCTTGTTTATATCGTTTTTGATCTAGAAAATAGAGCGCGAAATCATCCCTCCCACTCCTGGAGATTAAATTCTGACATCATAACGAATATCCTTCAATATTTATTGCCAGCCTTAGGTGTGGCATCTTTTCGCGCTCATACCGACTCTTCAAGGATGAGAGTAATAAACATAATATCATGAGTAACGCTTCATAATATGATGGACCTTGTGGCAAGGCCAGTAAACAGAATACGCCTCTTGTGCCTACAGCCGCCTCCCTCCCCTCCCTGTCCACAATTCCTACTCCCTTCCGTCTCCCATGCGTCAACCATTTCTCATCAGCCAGTACCCTCTCCCGCGCAGACCATCATTCACCCATCACTCACCCACCACTCAACCCCTATTCATCCACCACTCACCCACCACTGGCGTCCAGGGCGTCAGGAATACAACCCTTGGACGTGAAGTCAATCAAGCGTTCGTTAAACGGGTTTTTAACAGCACTTAAAAATATTGAACCCGATCGTATCCCGTCAAAATAAAACAGGCGATCCGCAGTCAAGGAGACTATGAGCGAAGTACTAAGAAATAGATTTTGCAGCACCTTCAGTGGCAAAAAAATAAACACTCTTCATAACAGAAACGCCCACGTGACGACACTGCAAACAAATCAGCAGAAGAGTTTTGATGAAGGTCATGAAATTTGAAAGGAAAGATTACGAATGTGAAATGGCGGCGAGCGACGAAACTACTGCGAAAAACTTGTGTAGCCAAATGTTGAGCCTAAAAAGAATCAAGACCTGCAACAAGTCCTCTTGAGAACGAAAGTGGTCAGCTAGAAGCGGCGACACTAGGATCAGTGTCACACCAAACCAATATTCTTGTTTTGTATTCAAGGTAGAGAATACGGAAATTCCTAATCCACAAGATATCTTAGAGGAAAGACGAATTTATGCCCTCAGCACAGAAAAAAAATCTATTCCGAAGTTGTTAAATATTTTGATAAATTGAAAGTCACAAAATCTTCAGGTCCAGACCAAGTTCATCCCACACTACGGAAGGAGACTAAAAATGACATCGCGGAACAATTATCAAACATTTTCACCTAATCTCTCACAAACTGCACCTGCCCTTTTCAATGGAAGAGGCCGACGTTACTCCAATTTAAAAAAGGCAATTACCTACAAATTTTTCTCTCCAAAGTCATTGGTTAATTAATCGAAAGTTTGATTACGGATAAAATGACATTATTCTTAGAAACAAACAAGTTGACAGGCGACTCTTAGCAGGGTTTCAGGCATAATCGTTCACGTCTGACAATCTTACTGTTTTTTCCAGAATATTTGAAACTCACTATACGAAATCTTCAATCAAAATCATATTCCGTGATTTCAAAAAGGATTCAATAAAGTCCATCACAAACGCATAGTTAGTGAATTGCACAGCATTGGTATTCGAGACTAGATAATTAACTCGTTAAAATGCTGGCTTACGGACGTACGGCAGAAATGCTGCCTCTCAGACAGATGGTAGAAACGCTGGCTCACGGACAGGTGGCAGAAATGCTGGCTTACGGACAGGTGGCAGAAATGCTGCCTCACGGACAGATGGTAGAAATGCTGGCTCACGGACAGATGGTAGAAATGCTGGCTCACGGACAGATGGTAGAAATGCTGCTCACGGACAGATGGTAGAAATGCTGCTCACGGACAGATGGTAGAAACGCTGGCTCACGGACAGATGGTAGAAATGCTGGCTCATGGACAGATGGTAGAAATGCTGGCTCACGGACAGATGGCATTAAGTGGTTCTTAGCGGAGTTTCCTGCTCTTGATAAAATGTAACAAGGTGAGTGCCTGGAGAAACCGTTTTCAGTTCAATCCTCTTTGATAAAATTCATGAATGATTTTGACGAGAAAGTACTTCAAAACATTAGAAAGTTTGCAGGCGGTAGTGAGCGAGCTGGAGAAGTGTGAACAGACATTGAGTGTCTGCATATCCAATTAGACCTGAAAAAATGTTATTTGAGCAGAAAAGTCAGAAATAGAGTTCAACGTTGACAAATGTACAGTCATCAGCATTAGTAACGATTGAAAAGCATCACGTAATGCAACAGGAGTAGCAGGCTGAGAAAAGCATCACGTAATGCAACAGGAGTAGCAGGCTGAGAAAAGCATCACGTAATGCAACAGGAGTAGCAGGCTGAGAAAAGCATCACGTAATGCAACAGGAGTAGCAGGCTGAGATAAGCATCACGTAATGCAACAGGAGTAGCAGGCTGAGAAAAGCATCACGTACTGCAACAGGAGTAGCAGGCTGAGATACAATCCAAACGTTAAGTCGCGGCTCGACACATTCAGAATCGATGCAAATCAAATGCCCGTTTCAGAAACCGTCTCCGGCATCAGATTTAGCAGATTCGTAAAAAAAACTAGTGCCCGGCAATGACACCGAGCAGTAGGTTGAAATAGTGCCCGGCATTGACACAAGCACTGTAAAAAAGTGCCCGGCACTGGTACCTACTTGTTGTAATGCGTTGTCGAGCCATGACACCGGTCAGTATTTCTTTAACAAGGAATGAAACAGAGACAATCTCAATTCAACTTCGTAGGTCGGCGGCTTTCTCTTCAACTGATTCGAGTTGTTTCGAGTATCATCGTTAAATGCTATTTCCTACTACAACCTATTTCCTACTACAATCTCCTCACCAACAAATGACTACATAGTCTGAGCCAAAAGCCCTGTTGTTGTCTTAATACACTTGTGAGCACTTCTGAACACTTCCGCCAACAATCCCCCAGCAAATCACCAACATTCATCCAACATTCACCAACACTCACCAACGGTCACCCAGCTCTCAACCAACATTCACCCAACACTCACCCAACACACACCCAATATTGTAATGAACACTCCTCTATAATGCTACCCCTACACTCCTCCAAAAATCCCTCAACATTCACCAACACTCACCCGACACTCCCTAAACACTCCTTCAACACTCACCCGACACTTCCCCAACACTCCTCAACACCCCCGAACACTTCCCAAACACTCCCCAACAGTCCCCGAACACTCCCCAAACACTACACCCAATACTCCCAGCACCAGCACTCTGTAAGCGGCGATAACAACACTCCCCAACACCAGCTCTCTATTAGCGGCGATAACAACACTCCTCCAACACCAGCACTCGATTAGCGGCGATAACAACACTCCCCAACACCAGCTCTTTATTAACAGCGATAACAAACTCCCCCAACACCAGCACTCTATTAGCGGCGATAACAACACTCCCCAATACTCTCCCAAAACCAGCTCACTCATCCAACACTCCCCTAACACCAGCTCTATGTTAGCCAACACTCCCCAACACACCACCAACACTAGCTCTCTGTTTCTCTATTAGCAGAGATGACAACACTCCTCCTCTCAACACTCGCACAACACCAGCTATCTGTTATCGGCAATAACAACACTCCCCAGCACTCCCACAACACTACCCCAGCACTCCCCCATCACTCCCAAGCGCTCCCCAGAGCTCTCCCAACACTCCCAAAACGAGATCGCTGTTAGAGGCGATAACAACACTCCCCCAACACTCGTACAACACCAGCTCTCTGTAAGAGGCGATAACAACACTCCCCTAACACCAGTTCTCTGTAAGCGACGATAACAACACTCCCCCAACACTCCCCAACACCAGCTCTCTGTTAGCGGCGATAAAACCCTCCCCCAACACTCCTCCAACACCAGTTCTCAGTTAGCGGTGATAACTACACTCCCCCAACACTACCCCAACACCAGCTTTCTGTTGGCGGCGACAACAACATTCCTCCAGAACTCCCCCAACACTCCCCAACACCAGCTCTCTGTTAGCGGCGGTAACAACACACCTCCAACTCCCCAAGAACTCCCCCAACACTCCCCAACACTCCATAACACTCTCCAACACTCCCCAACACTCCATAACACTCCCCAAAACTCCCCAACACTCCCACCTACATCAGCTCTTTGTTACTGGCGATAACACCACTCCCCCAACACCAGCTCTATGTTAGCGGCGATAACAACACTCCCCTAACACCAGCTCTCTGTTAGCGGCGATAACAACACTCCCCCAACACTAGCTCTCTGTTAGCGGTGATAACAACACTCCCCCAACACCAGCTCTATGTTAGCGGCGATAACAACACTCCCCCAACACCAGCCCTCTGTTAGCGGCGATAACAGCTCCGGCCGCTTATGACCATACCATAACTTTAAAATACAAGGAACGATAACAGAAATAAAATAAATAGCCCGAGCGGATTTTTGAATTCTTTCAAGGGACCCGAAGAAATAGAAGAGATTGTGAGACATTCAGAGAAGTTTAAGGCTCAGATAATTAGAGAAAATTGTGAGAGGCCCATGCATCGAGATTAGTGAACAGCCTATGGAATTTGGTAAGTACGTTTATTTTAAGGGAGTGTTGCACCAACATATTTGGACGAGAATATTTATTATCACAATGATAGTCAATAAAATACATCGCAATGATGTGTGCTTAAATGCGTGTAACATCTATAGAGAAAGAACAGTTTGAGGCATACTCTGTTTTATAAGACACCTTAACAACACTTCTGTTCAAATTTTTCATATTTAGAACAACATCTCCCTTCATATTTTTCATTTCTTATCATAATTTGTAACTGATTTCTAATGCCAGTCGCAAGGATTTCCTGCCAATTGTCATTCTAATACATTAGAATTGAATCCTAGTGCTGAACGACGGACGTAGAGACACATGGATTTGATGGATACCAGTTGTCAAGTGGAGGATCATTCGACACATCAAATTGCTTGATGTTGAACTTAGAGAGGGACTTGATGAATAACTACGCAATAATGAAAATGATGTCAAGCGTTCCACCGTATCATGACAACGTAACCACCCGCGCTTATTTAGAACACAAATTTACTGTATACGTTTACAATTTGAATTTTGATGACCACTGTTAACTTTATTCATAAACTCAGCTTTTAAGTTTCAAATTTTATAATCAAAACCGAATCTCTCTTCGTGCATCGCTGTTGACCAAGATAAAGTTTGAGAAGGGGTAGGCTCACTACAGGGCCTTGAATTGGATGACAGGAACCCTGCTCCAGGCATCCTTGGATTCACAACTAAGGAGAGTAGACGGTCTCTGCATTGCTTGATCAACGTTCCATGGATTAGTTTGGGCGTTACTATCCTGCTTCACATGTTATTGCACTAAATGAATATATTTTTTACACGATGTAGGTCTTACTTACTCAAGTGACCACTTCTTTATCTCTCGTTCGAAAACTTAAGCATTCAGAGCAAATCCGAACAAAAATTTGATAAATGCACAATCGGACATTTAAAATTGAACTAAGATGTTTATCGTCCATATCGTTTCGAAAAGACGACATTCATATGCATGCATCAGTTGACGTGAGTAATAATAAACATTACCCACATCTAACTTAATAACATTTGATGAGGAATTCAGCGGCCCCTTCCGACTGTCGAGAGAATTGCTGACCACGAAATGCAAGTTATCCTTTGGTTTCATTATTACGATGTATAAATTATCAAAAAAATAGTGTACAAAAAAATACAAAAGTGCAAATTCAAGTGAGATTCAAGTGAAATTTGAGTGAGGCTCAAGTGAGACTCAAGTAAGACTCAAGTATGACTCAAGTGAGGCTCAAGTGAGGCTCAAGTGAGACTTAAGTGTGATTCAAGTAAGATTTCAAGTGAGACTCAAGTGAGACTCAAGTGAGACTCAGGTGAGACTCGAGTGAGACTCAAGTGAGACTCAAGTGAGACTCAAGTGAGACTCAAGTGAGGCTCAAGTGAGACTCAAGTGATACTCAAGTGAGACTTAAGTGAGATTCAAGTAAGATTTCAAGTGAGACTCAAGTGAGACTCAAGTGAGACTCAGGTGAGACTCGAGTGAGACTCAAGTGAGACTCAAGTGAGACTCAAGTGAGACTCAAGTGAGGCTCAAGTGAGACTCAAGTGATACTCAAGTGAGACTTAAGTGAGATTCAAGTAAGATTTCAAGTGAGACTCAAGTGAGACTCAAGTGAGACTCAGGTGAGACTCGAGTGAGACTCAAGTGAGACTCAAGTGAGACTCAAGTGAGACTCAAGTGAGGCTCAAGTGAGACTCAAGTGATACTCAAGTGAGACTTAAGTGAGATTCAAGTAAGATTTCAAGTGAGACTCAAGTGAGACTCAAGTGAGACTCAGGTGAGACTCGAGTGAGACTCAAGTGAGACTCAAGTGAGACTCAAGT
>SDVV010006861.1:0-18150 GCA_016164225.1 Gammarus roeselii
CCACAAGGGAAACAAGGCTAGCGTCTGAGCGCGACACGGCAGACAGTGCTAGAATATAAGCGCCACAAGGGAAACAAGGCTAGCGTCTGAGCGCGACACGGCAGACAGTGCTAGAATATAAGCGCCACAAGGGAAACAAGGCTATCGTCTGAGCGCTACAAGGGAGACAGTGCTAGCGTCTGAGCGCGACCCGGCAGACAGTGATAGAATATGAGCGCCACAAGGGAAACAAGGCTAGCGTCTGAGCGCCACAAGGGAAACAGTGTTAGCGTCTGAGCGCGACACGGCAGACAGTGCTAGAATATGAACGCCACAAGGGAGACAGTGCTAGCGTCTGATTGCCACAAGGGAGACAATGCTAGCGTCTTGAGGGATATCCTTCGCCTTATTGGTGGTTAGAACATTGGATGTTTGTGATGCTGTCGATGGTCTTCTGGAATCAGTTGGATGATATTGTGCAGCTGGGGTAAATTTTTACGAGTCCCTTGATAAATCTTTTAATACTTACTAATATACCATTAAAAATAAAGGTACTTCACAGTAGCTGTATTCTGCCTAAGTTATTTTTCAAACCTTGATGCGAGTACCACACAAAATATTAAGAATAGACATGTTGAGACATAATTCTGCGCTGTTCCGTAGTTATTTATTGAACTTTTAAGTCGCTCTGATGTGCCTCACCAGAGTTGTATCAGTTATAAAGTTGCAAGGCTGTGATCCATCTCCCATTCAATCCAGTTCAAACTACGCAAACCTCCTCAATAAAGATCGGAGCGTGTTTCTCCTGATCACCGTCGCCCGATGGTTGACCGATGATGACGTGTACGTATTATTCAATAAAGGACAAGAGGAAAACCAAAAAACGATCTCCAGGAACGAGAGCGAGGAAACAGCAACTGCTCTTCCTCCTGAATTCCGCTCCTAAGCTGATGCCATTTTACCGCTTTTTATGATCGGGCAAGCGGTTAGCCAACGATACTCCACCCTTACCCTCTCTAAGTTTTATCTGAGTAAACTGATAAGGCGTCGCGGGATCAGGAACCAAGTCTCGGAACACGAGCAATTGTTGGGCGGCCTGGGCGATAAGGAGTTGACTTTGGAGCCGAGATTTGGGTTTGCAGCGCAAACAGTGAGACGGCCGGGGATTGCTACTAAGCCCCGCCTGATTAGGGTAGGGATTTGCTGTAAGGTGGGTATAGCGGGGATGGGAAAAACACTTTGGTGCGAAAGCGGTTAGAAACTGCATACTGTAAAGAGAGAATATGAAGGCTTAGGTTTTCAACGCGCACTGATGCTTTGACGTCTCGATTTGCGCTTCGATTTAACTTCCATTGAGCGACTGGGGAAATGGTCGTCTAGATTCTTGGGAGTAGTTTTATATGAGAAATTGCCAACATAATAGAAAAAGAATTGATGGAATTATTCAAAAAACAAATATTTGTTACAGAAGTTTGGAATGAACTTGTTACTAAGATAGATACAATTTAATGGGAGGTTCACCTTGGAGGCAGTGGTCGTGAAAGTCTTCAAGATAATTGCACAAATGTGCAGCTGTTGTAAACAATCTGCTTTGACAACAGCGGACACAAGTTGGCAGCTGTTGTAAACTATCTGCTTTGACAACTGCGGACACAAATGTACAGCTTTTCTACACCTTCTGCTTTGACAATTGCAGACACAAATGCCGTCCAACATCGATTTTGAATAGTGACCAAACAGTTAACAAACCTTGTTTACTGGAGGACATCAATTTCTAGGGATGGGTTATAACATTTGCTATCCATGCACTGCTGGAAAAGCATTACCAAAATGAGATTTCCGTTTATGCTGACCTTAGACAATTTTTCTTCAGAAACGTAACGTTGTTATTGAGAGGAAAAAACGTAAACAACCCATTTACGGTTGCCGTCATAAGCCCATGGACGTTGATTATTAGGAGATGTCACTGCAGTCAGAGTTTTGTGTACTTCGTCGGGATTTTTGCATAAGAGTTTACTAAATTCGTTTACTCATTTGGGGTATTAAAGATTTGTGAAAAACTGATACCATTGGTCCTAAATCTAATGATAAAAAATATCATGCGCTTGCCATTTAACTAATTCTTGCATGTCTACCATCACAAGAATTTATAATTGAACAACATTTCACTCCATGTGTTGGAGTGCAGAAGTATATTCTTAGCGTCTCAAATGTGATATTTTTCTTGAATAAAATATTTTAGGAAAAATGTTCATGAACCGTACCTAATTTTAGTTACTCTTAATATGATCAAACATTAACTGTTGAAATATAACAGAGTTCAAAATTTTCAGATACTGTGAAATACTACGGCTGCACAACACGTCTAATGTTAACAATCCGCATTCGCTCAATTGCAAACAGCTGAAACCTCCTAAAGCAGACCCAAGCAATCAATGAGGGCGGAGGGAATTGTAGCCTCGCAAGTTAAAATGTTCTGAGCTCACTATCCTCGTCTCTTATTGGTCGCTTTTGACCGCTGTATCGACGTGACCGTGGCCACACTCTGGCCCTTAGTTTAAGGAGCATTCCGTCTAACACCATTTGCCTTCACTTACCGCCATGGTCAGGCTGTAGCGGATACATTCTCAAGCAGATGTGTTGATGGAAGTTCAAAGACCCTATCGATGAAGTCTCAAGTCCCTGTCGAAGTCTTGGGCTTCCTTCTGAACCGCTTGGGCACGGATTAGTTCGGAATATGATTCTGAGAGGACCGCATATGGTCTATATTTTTTATGTAAAGGCACCTAGTCGGCTGATTATCTGTCAAGTGGACATAAGTCTGATCTCGTTTCCGAAGTGGGCTGTGACTATTCAATTACTCTTTTTTTAAATGAGGGGGAGAGGGGTTGGTCTTTCATTTCGGATTCAAGCTAATATTAGTCGTTTGCTGGCTTGTCAACTGGACTCGAAATATTTATCTCAAATCAAAATAGCCTTTGAAAGCGGAGATGAGGGCCGCGATATGTTTCATGGCCGTTATTTCTGTAGGGATTTTGGAGCAATCCTGATCACAGTGATGCTGCCTTTAAACATAGTTTTTATATTCAGCATGTATTTCATGTTACTCAAAGCTGTTATTCAGCATGTGTTTTATGTTACTCAGAGCTGTTGTTCAGCATGTGTTTCATGTTACACAAAGCTGTTATTCAGCAAGTGTTTCATTTTACACAAAGCTGTTATTCAGCATATGTTTCATGTTACACAAAGCTGTGATTCAGCATGTGTTTCATGTCACTCAAAGCTGTTATTCAGCATGTGTTTCATGTTATACAAAGCTGTTATTTAGCATGTGTTTCATGTTATACAGAGCTGCTCTTCAGCATTTGTTTCATGTTACTCAAAGCTGTTATTCAGCATGCGTTTCATGTTACTCAAAGCTGTTAGATGTAGAAAATGCATCGTTACTTGATTAGAGCATGAGAGTAATTTGTAAAGCTGTTTTTTTATAGATCTTTGAAAATGAATCTAGCTCTTCCAAATATATCATACCACTTAAACAATTTTGAACATTTATGTTTTCAGAACTGAGATTTGTTTAACTTTTCATTGCTTTTGCTTAACCTATTTTGCCAACTCGTCTCACAGGATATATTGATTATTTCTAACTTATCCCACGAACTAGTCTCTCAACACTGGCAACTGTTCGCGTGAAATAGAGTTTTGTTAGCTCTTGCTCGGGGCGCATATCTCAGCACCGTGGCTCGAAGGGCAACTCGGCGCCCCTTTGTCAACTTTGCTTCACATACTGTGGGAGTTTTGCCGTCAGCTGACAACCTCGGTTCCGATGATGACAAGAAACTGTGCTATGCTACTAGTTGCCGCCTGCTGATAGACCAAGCTCCGGTGCTGACAAGATACCGTACCTTGATACCAGTTGCCACCTGCTGGCAGCCTAAGCACCGGTGCTGACAAGATATCACGCCTACATACTAGTGGCCGACTGCTGACAGCCTAAGCACGGGTGCTGACAAGATACCGTGCCTAGCTACTAGTTGCCACCTGCTGACAGATCAGTTTGGATTAAGCAGTTGGGAAAAGCCTCAACATAGAGCAGCTGGCGCAGCAATGCTAGGTTCGTCCTATCCAGGCTAAGGTAATGGCAGCATGAAGCCGGTGTATTGTCCGAGCAAATGTCAGTGTTCTAATAGTCATGTTAGCTGCAGACCACAACGTCTTACAAAACCCCTGTCATGACCGCAATCTGTACATTTAGAAAGTTTGTTTTCGTGGTGAATTTTGTTGGTGATCGCTACGACGGTGGCAGAATTACACCCTGTCTGAGTGGCTGTAAGAAGTTAGATTCAATGATTATCCTTCACCAGGCAGTTTATTATAGACTGAACGAAGATACAGCCTCACGATTACACAACTGAATTACTTCCGCTTCATGTAGTATTTACAGGCCATTTTGAAAAAGTGGAAAAAATATAACTTCATTTCTATATTGTACACATCATCGATTTTTAGGTATATTTGAACGCCTGTTGTTCCTGTTGTAGTTTATGTCTTGAGTCTTACAAGTATATATACTTCAAATGAAATACGCTCATGATGTTAAAATAATCCATCAGTATCACATACACGGACAATATTCACTCTATGAAGTCTAACGTAAGAAACATAGTGAATGGGTAGTAGTAAAGAACAAGCAAACAATGGTTTTCCGATATGTGATTCACAGAATAAATATTTATTCACAATATTATTTTCTGAACGATGTTTTCACACCGCAGTTTTGATTTCTTCCACTACTGAATAGAGGGACAGTCTTAATCGTCCACGAAGTTCCTTCCACTGCTGAACAGAGTGACAGTCTCAATCGTCCACGAGGTTTTTTTCGCTACTGAACAGTGTGACAGTCTTAATCGTCCACAACGTTCCTTCTACTACTGAATAGTGTGACAGTCTTCATCGTCCACAACGTTCCTTCCACTGCTGAACATTGTGGCAGAATTAATCGTCCACGAAGTTCCTTCCACTACTGAACAGAGTGAGTCTTAATCGTCGACGAAGTTCCTTCCACTAGTGAACAGTGACAGTCCTAATCGTTAACGAAGTCCCTTCTAATACTGAACAGAGTGACAGTCTTAATCGTTCACGAAGTCCCTTCTAATACTGAACAGAGTGACAGTCTTAATCGTCCACGAAGTTCCCTCCACTACTGACCAGAGTGACAGTCTTAATCGTCCACGAAATTCCTTCCACTGCTGAACAGAGTGACCGTCTTCTACGCGCCATGTTCTCTTCTTTTCACCGAAGCGAGCGTTCATGCAGCGCCTTAATGTCTATGATCGCCTTTCGCCCTGATATAAGGCGATTGAATGAACAAGGAATTGTCCCTGTATGCTCTTTAATGCGTTGCTGTCCCTATTACTTCTGATCGTTACAAGGCAGCACGCAGCTGAACACTCATGGATTGCCATTATGAATGGTCAGTTAATGGGCTTCTATTTGACCTCACTGATGATCTTGAACTCGAACCATTAATTCTCCCTAACAGAACTGCATTTTTGGAGGGTATTGAGTACCGTGAGAGTGTTTAGGGGTCGATGAGCGTGATAAGCATGCTGGGGCCAACGGGGAGCAGGCATGCGTGTATTGATCCACGGTACAGGAAAGACTCTTAGTAGTTCTAGGCTCAGATTCCACTTTCTGAAGAGTTTTACCTCAACAGGAACGTCTTGCTTACAATGGTTCTTATACTGACTCATTTAAAATGTATGCGATTGTAACACGGGTTGGCAAGTTTAATAACCCCATCGTATGAAGTAAAAACGTGTTTGCAGTAAATATTGATGGTTGCGACACGGTTGCGAAGTGAACTGTCAGGTGACGGGCGCCGCTCTGATAAGGCCACAACGGTAAGTTAGAGTCCATCGGAATACATCAATCTAAGGATATCAAAGTACATCTAGCACAGTACATTAAAGGGGCAATCAGAGTTTATCTATCAAAGTATTTTAAAACGCCTTTATTAAAGAACATCATCGGGTTCAACATAGTACGCGATCAAAGGGTCTATCCAAGTATATCAGAGTACATCTATCAAAGTACATAATACTGTTGACCAAAGTACACCTGCCAAAATATATCATTGTATTTCAATCAAAGTACATTAAAGCTTCCATCAAAAAACATCTATTAAAGTATATCAAAGTTCATCCATCAAAATACATTAAAGGGTCCATCAATGCATATCTTTTGAAGATATCAGAGAACATCAATCAAAGTACATTAGAGTGTCCATCAGAGTACACCATCAACACATATCAAAACACATCTATCGGAGTACATTGAAGGGTACATCAGAGCAAATCTATCAGTTTATTTCAAAGTTCATCCATCATAGTACGTTAAATGAGCCATCAAAGTCCTTCAATCATAGTATGAAAAAGAACAATCAGGGCACGTCTATCACTGTACATCAAAGTTTTCATTAAAGTCCATCTATCAAAGTATATCCATGTACCTTGAAGAGTTTACCATAGTGAATATCAATCACACACGGTAAATCTATCAAAGTAGGTACACAAAAGGGTTCATAAAAGTTCAAGGGTCCATTAAGTTTCATCAAAGTGCATTAAGGGCTCTATCAAAGTAACACACACTGCGACAATTGATCACTGTGATTCTCTTCTATCATCTTACATTGAGCGATAATTCGGCTCCACTGCTCTCTACGGCAACATTGCGCTTATTGCTTCATGAGGAACCAGGCACTCCGCAGTCGATCGACTGTTTAGCACTTGATGATTCTTATGCGTTTTTTTATCGTATGTCGGAGCATTGTACCAGACTGAAATAAAACAATTAAACCAGACTAAAACTATAGCATTAAACAAGACTACTATTATTACAGACATTTACCAGACTGAAGCTCAGTTGCTCTTTACCGGCGCAACGACTGACATGGCTTAGAGAGTTGCTATTTTCATGTTCGCAATTATTCTTCTTGAGGTCCTAAGCTATGTCAAATATTAATACAACCACAGCTAAAGTAACCTTTCGCTTGTGAGAAACAGGGAATAATGTTCAAATTACATTTTTTTTGCATAGGTGGCTTGCATATCATATCACTATTGACGTATTAATAAATACAGGGTATTTATTACTTGCTGTTACAAGTTGCATTGCATCACAACCATTCAGGATGAAAACAGTTTGCGTGCAATGATTCTTTCAGTGGAAATGTCTAAAAGCTTACATGGTCTTTCCCGAATCTATTTGGCATCACAATTCTCGTGAAGTTACTCCATTGCCAAACAATTCTAATCTTTTCATGTAAAATCTGTATCAAAGTGCATTTTGGTGCCTAAAGATGTGAAAGTGAATTCTTTCTCCTAAACAACACAAACTCAGGCCAGTGAGTCAATAGCCAGGGCAACGGAATAATGTTAGCGAACACTCGGGGATTCTCGCTGCAATAAGAACAGTTGCAACTGAAGGAAACTTGGCGGAGAGATCCATGTCCAGTAGAGGTATCACAATCTTAAGCCGAGTTCTACAATGGAACAGTTTATTAAATCGATATTTTACCCCACTGGAAAGTTTGACATCAAAAAACATCAAGATTACACGACTCTTCGTCCGAGTATGAGCAGCAAATCTAAGTGGAAATACGCCTGAAACGATGATGTACTTGAACACAGATCAAGCCATGAAACGTGTTGGATGCATGCATATTTTGCTTAGATCCCCGGAGCAATAAACAAATGGAAATAGCTTAAATTGCCGTTTCATCCTGACTTTGCTTCTACCGATGAAACGTAAATTACGACTAATGTCCACTGTTTACAAATATAATTTTATTGTTTCGATTCTATCAATCTACATGTTGCGTGCAAGCTCATTTTTTCAAACTAATATTATTATATTGAACATTGATTCTTCGCTCCTCCGATTTCTAACATGTTCAGGATGAGTATTTACTAAAGACTGGCATAATTCCAAGATATGGAGTTGGCAGAACCGAAGTCAACCAAACCGTCTCTATGGTCTTTTTTGTGACGAGAAGAACATTGTTCACTTCTGAACTCTCGGACAAAGTCACTCTATCTGGCACAAACTTGTCAGGCCCAAGTATGAAGCCACCACAACTCCGTACTGTACAGTATAGTAAGATGGTCTGAGACGGGCTGAAGAGTCCATTCCATTGATACTTTCAGCTCGTAGTAGAACAAGCCCAGCCTTGATGTGCTGCCCAAAGTTTGAGGGCTGCTAACCACAGAAAGCTCCAACAGGAGTTCCTGCCTCCTTCTGCGGTTGCTGTGTTTCCACCCCAGTGCTCGTCAAACCGGTTCTGGAAAGCGTTGAAGCTGTCACTGTTTGCGGCTTCTTGTGGTCAACCGTTGCAGTTTATTGGTATTGTGAGTGTCAAGAAGTATCCCGCAACGGCTGTCCTGAAGGGGTTTAACTGATGCTTTTGTCCGTTGATTGTATTTATTTGTTTATTATCTCAATCAACGAGCCCTTCGGGGTTGACCCCTAATTCGTTTTCCTTGCTGTGATATCCGCTTCAGCTCTTCTCGTCGTTGTTGGTATGTCTTGTTTTCCATTTCGGGATCATCAAGTACCCGAATTTCCTATGGTGGGCTTCAATGTGCTTAACTGCATTTATCAACATACAAGTTCATTTGCCACTTTGTTGGTCCTGTCGACTAGTACTTCAATGTCACTGTGAATAATAAATGATATGCAATCCTGGTCAGTGTCATTGGTCAATTTGGACATCTCGCTGATGATGGCGCTGTGAAGGTTATTTTATGCACAGACCCGGTGTGTGCGGCTCCTGAGCCAGCTGTGGAACCACCTGAAAACACTGCCACCTAGACCCTGAAAAAAATCAAGGGGAATGGTGTGACCGCATAATAAACTTTATAATCCATGTTGAGTATCGGTTAAGAGCATATCTCTTTCGAAGATGTATGTTATTTCTGCGTTATCAAGCTTTCCTACGTCCTGCCGACCACAGAATTGATACTGATTAGTCTGCAATTTCTTGGCTCTTGCCTGCTTCTTTTTTTCCAAACAGCTGTGTTGTTATCACTTTCAATCATCTGAACGATTCCAGTTCTCATAGGTCTGTTAAACATCTGCCAGTGGACAGCTAACGATTTCGAAGAGATTCTTCGTTTTTCTCATGTGCAGATCATCTGGTCCTGTGGATCCTCTGGTCCTGTGGATCCTCTGGTCCTGTGGATCCTCTGGTCCTGTGGATCATCTGGTCCTGTGGATCATCTGGTCCTGTGGATCATCTGGTCTGTGGATCATCTGGTCCTGTGGATCCTCTGGTCCTGTGGATCATCTGGTACTGTGGATCATCTGGTCCTGTGGATCATCTGGTACTGTGGATCATCTGGTCCTGTGGATCATCTGGTCCTGTGGATCATCTGGTCCTGTGGATCATCTGGTCCTGTGGATCATCTGGTCCTGTGGATCATCTGGTCCTGTGGATTTGTAACGATTTACACTGAAATTCATATTTTTTCTCGAGTTCAGTTCTTCATATAATTCTACTTACGGGATTTCGTTCAAAGCTTTGTAAGTGAAAACGCTGACGAAGTAGTCGCTGCGTATATTGGTTATATTTGTAATGGACCTTCTACATAACCTGCACAGTTTCGTAGATGGCCGATGCTATCACGAACAACCAATGCCCGTTGGTTCACTCTGTTGGCGCTTCTGCCTGCCTGCTTATGTGCTCGGTGGTATTCTTGTAAGGGATTTGATTAGTAGACTTGATACGGTCCTTCCCTGTGAGAAATTGCTCATCTAACTTTGTTGTTCAATCATAACAAATCATTTATTTGTATTTCTTTAGAAATGTGTCTCTTGCTCGCTTGCGCTTCCTTTCATTTTAAAACACTAAGAATGTTTCCTCTGCGGTCGGGTCTGCAGAATCAAGACTGAAATCAATGCTTGCGATTTCATTACGTAGAACTTGGGAATTGTATCTTCTGAAATTGTTGTTGTATCCTTTAGGTTCTCATATTGCTCGACGAGCATCTATTCGGAATTTTATAGTATGGTTATCATCTATTTTTTCTTTGTTTGTAACATGTACAGTTAATAATTCTTCTGATAAAAGTACGCGTTCTCATATCGAAGGCCCTCTCATTGATTCTCTCACATATTGTTTTAGTTTGTTGGCATCGAAAAGTCAATCATTCTTCCACCCCGTCCTTAGGCTTCCATGGTTGCCTAGATAATCTTGGTTGGTTTAACTTCCCACATTAAAATAATTTCAAGCGAGGATTCATCATGCAGTACATTTTCTTCCGCAACTGTGATTCTTGCCTCTCCATACACTGGTCCCTTGAGTCACATGTCTTTGACCAACCTTCATATCCTAGGTCAATTGAAGTAGGAAGAATAATTCTCGAACAGGGCACAAATGCGTTGAGCTTGACGAGTTTGTTTGAAAATCCAGCCTCAGTGGTGACAGAAGAAACTGTTCCTCGCTCACGATCGTTATCTTCCCTGGAGCAGTAGTTGTGACAGAAGAAACTGTTCCTCGCTCACGATCGTTATCTTCCCTGGAGATAACGATCGTGAGCGTTGCCCTTGACACGGACCTGTCAAAAGTCATCGGTTGAAGAGATGTAGCCTTCCAACAAAATTTCTTTGTAAAATAGTCCGTTACTGCAATAGAGCTACTATACCCGCCCACATCATTATATTAATTCGGTTAGACATGGACTGAGGATTTCCAGAGGAGTGATAACACAACAGCAAATCCAGCATACTTAATCCAGCTGCATAGTCATAGTCATAGTCATAGTCCTGTGGATCATCTGGTCCTGTGGATCATCTGTTCCGGTGGATCATCTGGTCCGCTGGATCATCTGGTCCTGGTCCTGGATTTCCAGAGGAGTGATAACACAACAGCAAATTCAGTATACTTAATCCAGCTGCATAGTCATAATTTCCCAGACGTGGAGTAGGATTGTGAATTTTCCCCTCTTCGTTGGATAAACTGTTAGATAACCCATCTGTTCAGGCTTTCCTTATTATTTTCAGCATATTTTTGCACCCCAACGGAGGGTGGGGAAGAGGGAAAATATTGAGCGACCGCCCCCTTTGCCTGCCTTCTAGCTACATCCATTTGCACCCGCATCTGCGTAATTAGTCATGCTCTTTGTTTAACACCATTATAACTGAGAGCATAGTATTAATTCATCCGTTTCCTCTCAGCTGCCGAGAGCCATGCAACTTCCTCCATTTCAGTGAACCCCTTTGAGATATAAGCAAAAAGTTACAGTCCGTAGCAACTTGACGTGTTTGGATGGAAGGCTAATCTGTGTTTCTCGTCTTGTTTTCAGGGGTTCTCGTGACTGCCGAAATACGAGATACAGAAGCGCGGTAACGTAACGAGGTGGCCCGTCACTGTAATGACGTGACACACCTGTCACGGTAACGTAACGAGGTAGCCCCGTCACAGTAATGACGTGAAACACCTGTCACGGTAACGTAACGAGGTAGCCCCGTCACAGTAATGACGTGAAACACCTGTCACGGTAACGTAACGAGGTAGCCCCGTCACAGTAATGACGTGAAACACCTGTCACGGTAACGTAACGAGGTAGCCCCGTCACAGTAATGACGTGAAACACCTGTCACGGTAACGTAACGAGGTAGTCCCGTCACACTAATGACGTGAAACACCTGTCACGGTAACGTAACGAGGTAGCCCCGTCACTGTAATGACGTGAAACACCTGTCATGGTAACGTGACGAGGTAGCCCCGTCACACTAATGACGTGAAACACCTGTCACGGTAACGTAACGAGGTAGCCCCGTCACTGTAATGACGTGAAACACCTGTCATGGTAACGTAACGAGGTAGCCCCGTCACAGTAATGACGTGAAACACCTGTCACGGTAACGTAACGAGGTAGTCCCGTCACACTAATGACGTGAAACACCTGTCACGGTAACGTAACGAGGTAGCCCGTCACACTAATGACGTGAAACACCCGTCACGGTAACGTAACGAGGTAGCCCCCGTCACTGTAATGACGTGAAACACCTGTCATGGTAACGTAACGAGGTAGCCCCGTCACACTAATGACGTGAAACACCTGTCATGGTAACGTAACGAAGTAGCCCCTTCACACTAATGACGTGGAACACCTGTCACGGTAACGTGACGAGGTAGCCCCGTCACTGTAATGACGTGAAACACCCGTCACTGTAGTGGAGCACCACTACCCTATCATTGTAGTGTAGCGCCACCACCCGTCGCTGTAGTGCAGCGCCACTACCCTATCATGGTAGTGTAGCGCCACTACCCGTCACTGTAGTGTAGCGCCACTACTCTATCATTGTAGTGTAGCGCCACCACCCGTCACTGTAGTGCAACGCCACTATCCTATCATTGTAGTGTAGCGTCACTACTCGTCACTGTAGTGGAGCGCCACTACCCGTCATTGTAGTGTAGCGCTTCTACCCATCACTGTAATGGAGTGCCACTACCCTACCATTGTAGTGTAGGGCCACTACCCTATCATTGTAGTGGAGCGCCACTACCAGTCACTGTAGTGGAGCGCCATTACCCGTCACTGTAGTGGAGCACCACTACCCTAACATTGTAGTGGAGCGAAACTACCCGACACTGTAGTGGTGCACCCCTACCCGTGACTGTAGTGGAGCGCCACTACCAGTCATTTGTAGTGGAGTGCCATTACCCAACACTGTAGTGGAGCACCACTACCCTAACATTGTAGTGTAGCACCACTACCCGTCACTGTAGTGGAGCGTCACTACCCGTCACTGTAGTGGAGTGCCACAACCCGTCACTGTAGTGTATCGCCACTACCCGTCACTGTAGTGGAACGTCACTACCCGTCACTGTGGCGGAGCACCACTACCCTATCATTGTAGTGTAGCGCCACTACCCGTCACTGTATTGCAGCGCCACTACCCTATCATTGTATTGTAGCGCCACTACGCGTCACTGTAGTGTAGCGCCACCACCCGTCACTGTAGTGCAGCGCCACTACCCTATCATTGAAGTGTAGCGCCACCACCCGTCACTGTAGTGCAGCGCCACTACCCTATCATTGTAGTGTAGCGCCACTACCCGTCATTGTAGTGTAGCGCCACTACTCTATCATTGTAGTGTAGCGCCACTACCAGTCACTGTAGTGGAGCGCCACTACCCTATCATTGTAGTGTAGCGCCACTACCCGTCACTGCAGTGGAGCACCACTACCATATCATTGTAGTGTAGCGCCACTACCCTAAAATTATAGTGTAGCGCCACTACCCGTCACTGTAGTGCAGCGCCACTACCCTATCATTGTATTGTAGCGCCACTACCCTATCATTGTAGTGTAGCGCCACTACCCTATCATTGTAGTGTAGCGCCACTACCCAATCATTGTAGTGTAGCGCCACTACCCTATCATTGTATTGTAGCGCCACTACCCTATCATTGTAGTGTAGCGCCACTACCCTATCATTGTAGTGTAGCGCCACTACCCGTCATTGTAGTGTAGCGCCACTACCCTATCATTGTAGTGTAGCGCCACTACCCTATCATTGTAGTGCAGCGCCACTACCCTATCATTGTATTGTAGCGCCATTACCCGTCACTGTAATGCAGCGCCACTACCCTATCATTGTAGTGCAGCGCCACTACTATATCATTGTAGTGTAGCGCCACTACCCGTCACTGTAGTGGAGCGCTACTACCCGTCACTGTAGTTGATCACCACTACCCTAACATTGTAGTGTAGCGCCACTACCCTATCATTGTAGTGTAGCGCCCCTACCCGTCATTGTAGTGAAGCACCACTACCCGTCACTGTAGTGGAGCGTCACTATCCGTCACTGAAGTGAAGTGCCACTACGCGTCACTGTAGTGGAGCGCCACTACGCGTCACTGTAGTGGAGCGACACTATCCTATCGTTGTAGTGCAACGCTACTACCCGTCACTGTAGTGGAGCGCCACTACGCGTCACTGTAGTGGAGCGCCACTACCCTATCATTGTACTGTAGCGCTACTACTCGTTAATGTAGTGGAGCGCCACTACGCGTAACTGATGTGGAGCGCGACTATCCGTCACTGTAGTTGAGCGCCACTACGCGTCACTGTAGTGGAGCGCCACTACCCTATCATTGCAGTGTAGCGCTACTACCCGTCACTGTATTGGAGCGCCACTACGCGTCACTGTTGTGGAGCGCGACTATCCGTCACTGTAGTGGAGCGCCACTACGCGTCACTGTAGTGTAGCGCCACTACCCTATCATTGTAGTGTAGCGCTACTACCCGTCACTGCAGTGGAGCGCCACTACGCGTCACTATAGTAGAGCGCCACTACCAGTCACTGTAGTGTAGCGCTACTACCCGTCACTGCAGTGGAGCGCCACTACGCGTCACTATAGTGGAGCGCCAATACCAGTCACTGTAGTGTAGCGCTACTACCCGTCACTGCAGTGGAGCGCCACTACGCGTCACAATAGTAGAGCGCCACTACCAGTCACTGTAGTGTAGCGCTACTACCGCACATATCCGTCACTGTAGTGTAGCGCCACTACCCGTCACTGCAGTGTAGCGTTACTACCCGCCACTGTAAGGTAGCGCCACTACCCTATCATTCTAGTGTAGCGCTACTACCCGTCACTGTAGTATAGCGCCACTACCCTATCATTCTAGTGTAGCGCTACTACCCGTCACTGTAGAGTAGCGCCACTATCGTATCATGCTAGTGTAGCGTACTACCCGTCACTGTAGTGTAGCGCCACTACCCGTCACTGTAGTGTAGCGCCACTACCCGTCACTGTAGTGTAGCGCCACTACCCGTCACTGTAGTGAAGCGCCACCACCCGTCACTGTAGTGTAGCGCTACTACCCGTCACTGCAGTGTAGCGCCACTACCCGTCACTGTAGTGCAGCGCCACCACCCTATCATTGTAGTGTAACGCTACTACCCGTCACTGTAGTGGAGCGCCACTACGCGTCGCTGTAGTGGAGCGCAAATATCCGTCATTGTAGTGTAGCGCCACTACCCGTCACTGTTGTGGAGCGCAAATATCCGTCACTGTAGTGGAGCGCCACTACGCGTCACTGTTGTGGAGCGTCACTGTAGTGGAGCGCCACTACGCGTCACTGTTGTGAAGCGCAAATATCCGTCACTGTAGTGTAGCGCCACTACGTGGCACTGTAGTGTAGCGCCACTACGCCTCACTATAGTGTTACGCCACTACCCGTCACTGTAGTGTAGCGCCACTACCCGTCACTGTAGTGGAGCGCCACGACCCGTCACTGTAGTGTAACGCCACTACCCGTCACTGTAGTGGAGCGCCACTTTCCGTCACTGTAGTTTAGCGCCACTACCCGTCACTGTAGGGTGGCGCCACTACCCGTCACTGTAGTGTAGCGCCACTACCCGTCACTGTTGTGGAGCGCAAATATCCGTCACTGTAGTGGAGCACCACTACGCGTCACTGTAGTGTAGCGCCACTACGCGTGCCTGTAGTGTAGCGCCACTACCCGTCACTGTAGTTTAGCGCCACTACCCGTCACTGTAGTGGAGCGCCACTACTTGTCACTGTAGTGTAGCGCCACTACCCGTCACTGTAGTGTAGCGCCACTACTTGTCACTGTAGTCTAGCGTTACTACCCGTCACTGTAGTGGAGCGCTACTACCCGTCACTGAAGTGGAGCGTCACTGCCCTATCATTGAACTGTAGCGCCACTGCCCGTCACTGAAGTGGATCGTCACTGCCCTATCATTGAACTGTAGCGCCACTGCTCGTCTTTGTAGTGGAGCGTCACTACCTGTCACTGTATTGTAGCGCCTCTACCCGTCACTGTAGTGGAGCGCCTCTACCCGTCACTGTAGTGGAGCGCCACTACCCGTCTTTGTAGTGGAGCGCCACTACCCGTCACTGTAGGGGAGCGCCAATACCCGTCTCTGTATTGTAGCGCCTCTACCCGTCACTGTAGTGGAGCGCCACTACCCGTCATTGTAGTTTAGCGCCACTACTCGTCACTGTAGTGTAGAGCCACTACCCGTCACTGAAGTGGAGCGCCACTAATCGTCACTGTAATGGAGCGTCACTACCCGTCACTGTGTTGGAGCGTCACCATCGGTCACTGTAGTGGAGCGCCACTACCGGTCACTGTAGGGGAGCGCCACTACCGGTCACTGTAGTAGAGCGCCACTACCGGTCACTGTAGGGGAGCGCCACTACCGGTCACTGTATAGGAGCGCCACTACCGGTCACTGTGGTGGAGCGTCACTAACGGTCACTATAGTGGAGCGCCACTACCGGTCACTGTAGTAGAGCGCCACTACCAGTCACTGGTGTGGAGCGCCACTATCGGTCAATGTAGTGGAGCGCCACTACCGGTCACTGTAGAGGAGCGCCACTACCGGTCACTGTAGTGGATCGCCACCACAAGTCAGTGTAGTGGAGCGCCACTACCGGTCACTGTAGTGGAGCGCCACTACCGGTCACTGTAGTGGAGCGCCACTACCCGTCACTGTATTGTAGCGCCACTACCCGTCACTGTATTGTAGCGCCACTGCCCGTCACTGAAGTGGAGCGTCACTGCCCTATCATTGAACTGTAGCGCCACTGCCCGTCACTGTAGTGGAGCGTCACTGCCCTATCATTGAACTGTAGCTCCACTACCCGTCACTGTATTGTAGCGCCACTACCCGTCACTGTAGTGGAGCGTCACTGCCCTATCATTGAACTGTAGCGCCACTACCCGTCACTGTATTGTCGCGCCACTACCCGTCACTGTAGAGGAGCGCCACTACCCGTCACTGTAGTGGAGCGTCACTGCCGGTCACGGTCACTCTGCTCCTCTATCTCAAGCGTTTCTCTCACGCATCGTCGCAGTGTACAGTGAAGAGTTGTATTTAATTCCTTAACTATTAAGAGTACCAAGAGCTTATTGATATTGTTTGTCTGTTTGACAGAGCCTTCCTCTTATGCGTGTTCGCAGTTAACCGAATTACCTTGCCGCTCCTCATGCTAATTCGCAGTTAACGGAGTTAACCTGCCGCTTCTCATTCTTATTCGTAGTTAACAGAGTTAACCTGCCGCTCCTCATGCTAATTCGCAGTTAACGGAGTTAACCTGCCGCTTCTCATTCTTATTCGTAGTTAACAGACTTAACCTGCCGCTCCTCATTCTTATTTGTAGGTAACAAAGTTAACCTGCCGCTCCTCATGCTAATTCGCAGTTAACGGAGTTAACCTGCCGCTTCTCATTCTTATTCGTAGTTAACAGAGTTAACCTGCCGCTCCTCATTCTTATTCGTAGTTAACAGATTTAACCTGCCGTTCCTCATGCTTATTTGCAGTTAACAGAGTTAACCTGCCGCTCCTCATGCTTATTCGTAGTTAACAGAGTTAACATGCCGCTCCTCATGCTTATTCGTAATTACAGAGTTAACCTGCCGCTCCTCATACCTATTCGTAGTTAACAGAGTTAACCTGCCGCTCCTCATGCTTATTCGCAGTTAACAGAGTTAACCTGCCGCTCCTCATGCTTATTCGTAGTTAACAGCGTTAACCTGCCGCTCCACGTGCATATTCGCGTTAAACAGAGTTAGCCTGCATCTCTTCGTGCATATTTGCAGTTAACAGAGTTAGCCTGCTGCTCTTCGTGCATATTCGCAGTTAACAGAGTTAGCCTGCTGCTCTTCGTGCATATTCGCAGTTAACAGAGTTAGCCTGCTGCTCTTCGTGCATATTCGCAGTTGACAGAGTTAGCCTGTTCCTCTTCGTGCATATTCGCGGTTAACAGAGTTAGCCTGCTGCTCTTCATGCATATTCGCGGTTAACAGAGTTAGCCTGCTGCTCTTCGTGCATATTCGCGGTTAACAGAGTTAGCCTGCTGCTCTTCATGCATATTCGCGGGTAACAGAGTCAGCCTGCTGTTCTTCGTGCATATTCGCGGTTAACAGAGTTAGCCTGCTGCTCTTCGTGCATATTCGCGGTTAACAGAGTTAGCCTGCTGCTCTTCGTGCATTTTCGCGGTTAACAGAGTTAGCCTGCTGCTCTTCGTGCATATTCGCGGTTAACAGAGTTAGCCTGCTGCTCTTCGTGCATATTCGCGGTTAACAGAGTTAGCCTGCTGCTCTTCATGCATATTCGCGGTTAACA